>RJWJ010032044.1:0-18776 GCA_004363605.1 Indri indri
TCTTCCTGATAATCCTATGAGGCAGAAATATTTTTGTTTATATCTAAGGAAACCAAGGATCAGAAAGGTCATAAACCTAGATCTACGTCACACCTAGTAAGTGGCACAGCCAGGACTTGAACCTGGGCCTGTCTGGCTTCAAATCCTGAGTGTGTTCTTTTCACCTCTTTGTCTTTTCCACAGTGTCAGAGGCAGCTGAGTTAACAGGAGTTTAGCAGGAGGGATATTGCTGGTATTACCTTAGTCAGTAATTATAAGCTCAAACAGCCATGACTTCAATACCATATTTAATTTTTGTAAATACTTGGCTTTTTTATTGCATGTGAATTAAAATGCCCATTACACCAACCAGATACCTAGAATTAGAAAATGAGAAATTTTTAAACCACTGAAACATCTACCGGTATATAATTATTCACTGCCTCCAGACTTTACATTTTAAAAATAGTCACGAGGAGCAGGAATAATTAAGCTGGCATTATTACTCTGTTATTAGATCACCACTGGGTTTTAGTCACACGATTAACAAATTTCCTTCCTGATTGAACCTGAAATGCCGATCAAGATTATTTGAATTTCAGGGTCAATCACAGGAAAATACAAAATGCAAGCATGGGTTTTGATTGTACAAACTCAGAAATCGGCAATATACAAGAGCAGAGAGTGGCACGCTGTGTGGGGCCCTCCACGAGGCAGCAATGCAAGTTCCAGTGGAAGGCAAGAGGATGGAAACTGTCGCTGCCCTGATGCCTCCTTCCCTAAAATCAACCTGGAGAAATTACAGAGCAAGAGAAACACAGATCGGAGCAGCAAACAACAAGAGCAACGAGATACAAAAAAAAAAAAAAAAAAAATCTGGAAGTCAAAGGCCGTCGTCAGTGGTGGCTGGTGCCAACGGCTGGCCCCCAAACGTCACCAGCACAAACTGTCGAGGACACAGCTGAGTGCATTGCTTGCCATGAAGCAAACACCACCTCCCAACGTTTGGCAGCGTCTCAGACGGGAGGG
Source organism: Indri indri (assembly GCA_004363605.1). NCBI lineage: Eukaryota > Metazoa > Chordata > Mammalia > Primates > Indriidae > Indri > Indri indri. Next base: position 1,009 of record RJWJ010032044.1, read on the forward strand.
GGAAGGCAGGCCACCATTTATTGAGACTTGGAAATTTGATTTAAAGCAGGTCTTTCAAATGAGGACAGCCTGATTAGGATTGGGTAACAGCCATGGTACAGTCCGGGGGTGGTAGCAAGAGCAAGGTGAGGATTTCGAGGCAAAGAACTCAAAGACCGTCTGTTGATGTTTTCCACTGAGGAGTTGATGGGTCTTTCCAGAAGTTCCTGTAAGAGCTATCCAGGCACTTGCCTGGGTTGGAGACTCCTGGGAAAATACAGTCTTGCTAACTAAGACAGAAATGACACCAAGTCTCGTTAATACAGACAGTAGGTGTGGTTTCAGCTTTCAGAGTCCAGGCCTAGTGTTGGGGGTGCACGTCTCGTTCTCACAGATTGGAGGGGGCCAACATGGGGGGTTGTGGTGTGGAGGGCTACGGCCTGGGAGCTGCCAGCCGCGGCGGTAAGAGTGCGGTTGAGAGGCCGGGTTAGGTTCTGCTCGGCCACTGTTCCGCAAGCCATCGTACAGCCATCGCCTGGCCCTTCATGGTAGACCCTGCTCCCAGGGTCTGAAATAATCAGGGAGATACATGATCCTTGCGGGGTGAGGGTTTGATGAAAACAGCTGAGGACAGAGCATTGAACCTCAGGCCTTCGCCTACAAGTACCCACAATACCGGGATCCGAGGAACCCGGCTCCTCCCAAGGCCAATGTTCCCTGGGAGCTGGAGGTACAGCCCTGATCAGTGTAGTCACCAGGCCGGGAGACAGCAAGTGGGAGTGACTCTGAGATCTGGGGCTGCTCTTCCCGGGTCCATTTCCTCCCTTCCCTTACACGCTGGGACTGATGCAGGCCTGGCCTTTCCCTTCCCAAGGACCCGACGGTGTAGCTGAAACCCCATCCTCACTGGGTCCTGAGCTCACAGGCCTAAGTACCGAGTCCCCAGCGAAGGACCCCACTGCTAACGAGGACACCAAGTAAGCATGACTCATCGCCAGAAGCAGGGTTATTGGAAGAGGAGGACAAAAAATTTTAAAGAGCATAATAATAAATATACGTAAGATAAAGGAAGAACTGGCAAAAATTATTTGTGAGAATAAGAAAACACTTTTTTTAAAAAAGAAGAGAAAGGGCAAAGGATTTGAATAGATATTACTCCAAAGAAGATATACAAGCGACCAATAAGCATAAGAAAAGATTCTCCACATCATTAGTCATTAGGGAAATGCACATCAAAACCACAGTGAGAGACCATCTCACACTCATTAGGACTCATTAGGACAGTTAGTATAATTAAAAAACAAAAAACAAAACAAAACCAGGCCAGGCTCACACCTGTAATCCCAGCACTTTGGGAGGCCAAGACAGGAGGATTGTTTGAGGCCAGGAGTTTGAAACCAGCTTGGGCAACATTGCCAGACCCCATCTCTACAAAAAGAAAAAAGAAAAAAATTAGCCAGGTGTGGCGGCATGATCCTGGAGTCCCAGCTACTCAGGAGGCTGAGGCGAGAGAATCATTTGAGACCAGGAGCTCAAGGCTGCAGTGAGCTATGATCGCACCACTGCACTCCAGCCTGGGTGACAGAATGAGACTCTGTCTTTAAAACAACAACAACGACGAAAAACAAAAACAGAAAATAACAAGTGTTGGTGAAGACGTGATGATATTAGAACGCTTGTGCATTACTGATAGGAATGTAAAATGGTCCAGCCACTGTGAAAGACAGTATGACAATTTCTCAAAAAATTAAGCATAAATTACCATTTGACTCAATTACAATTCTGGGTATATATGCAAAAAAATTGAAAGGACGTGAACAGATATTTGTACACCCATGTTCATAGCAGCATTATTCACAAAAGGTGGAAACAACCCAAGTGGCCATCAGCAGATGAGTGGATAAGCAAGGCACGGCACATACACACAACGGAATATTATTCAGCCTACTGCTATGACCTGTTTCTGCTCACACTTCTGACACCAAATGTGTGGGGTTTTCCACACCAACAACCAACTCTCCAACCCTTCAGACACCACCCGGGTATACAGTGGCTCTACTCAATTCTGACACTACCTACTGGAGTTGGCTTCAGACCCCGCAGGGCAAGGGCTCCATCCCATAAGACTGCTCCCACTTCCGACAACAATCCCAAGTCCCGACCTCCCACACTTAGGACCAACCAGCTACAAATCAGAGGTTCCCACAACCCCCTCCTCTGGTTCAACAGAAGAGAATCAAGGAAGATTCTAAGATCGACTAAGCTGGAGGCGACTTCAGGGAAGTTTCTGGGGATGCTCTGAGGCTTTGGCTCCGCATCGTGCTCGTGTGTTCTGCATGAGTAGGATTCCGGAGAACCAAGGACAGGGGAGCTGCGATTAAGTTCTATTTTAAACAAGAAATGAAAACACTGTTTAAAATAAGTTCTGCGGAGGTATTTGAAATGGCAACGTTAATGAAAGTACCGGGTGTTTACCGAGAGGTAGGTATTGTTTGAAGCTAGTTATAGGAGTCCACACACTTGATCTTCATAGCAGTTTCGTGAGTTCGGCCCTGGAGAGGGAGCCAGATTGCTGCTGGCTTCTCCCTTGCAGAGCAACACCTCCAGACACGCGGCTTGCGGCTCGGGGTGCCAGGAAATGGTGTTCCTTTTGCACATTGGTAGCTACTTCGGCATAAAATCCTTCTCAGAGACTGGAGATAATCGACACGTTCTGCAAACGGAGCCCAGGGAACATTTCTGACCCTGGCTGGGATGTTTTCCTCCTGCCGTATCAGCCTGAGCACGGCTGTGCGTGTGTTCCTATGTGGGGCTCCAGGTGGAGCTAAGTGAGACATAACCATGGTAACTAACAGGCAGTTAACTCCAATAAGGGCTAATCACTCGGATAGAATTTCCTTAGGAGCGTCTCACAGGATGCTGTGAGAGACACAAGTCCCACCATGTGGGGACTGTTCCCATGGTCCTGGGTCCGATGCTGCTGTAGGGACACCCCTGCCTCCAGTTAGGAGCCCTGTGTGATCTTGAGCAAGTCACTTCCTTCCTGATCCCTGGGGTTCCCATAGGGAAGTACAATGATACTTTATAGCCACCCTGAATTCTCATGGGAACACAAGGAGTTAAAACTTGTGAAACATGTTTTGTAAATAATATGCAAACCTCAGGGGCTCCTGCCTTACTTTTCAGTCCCATGGGGCATCTCGTGGACAGAGTGTGGGAAGTTGGATGATGCAGCCTTTGATTTTTTTCAAGCTTTTTTTTTACAGTGACTTTCAGATACAAATGAAAGTAGGCAGAAGAGAATAATGGCCTTCCATGTATCCACCACCAACGTCAACAATTACCAATTGGCTAATCTTGTTTCATTCTTCCCTTTTTAAAATTCAACTCTATTGAGGTATAATTTATATGCAAATAATGCACCTAAGTGTAATTTTTGATGAATTTAGAGAAATTTCGACACTGTTAAAGAAAAATTATTCTGATACTTGTTCAAATGGTGAGGAAGGCTTTATTCAAGACTATTACAATAGCAGTCAGCCCCATTACAACGGGGGGCGGGCTCCACCCGATACAGCAGGACCACAGGGCATTGCGGCCAAAGAGCAGATGGAAAGTGGCCGAGAGGAGCCGTCTGGGTAGGGGGACGCTTGCTGAAGGCAGGTCCAGGACTTGGACACCAAAGTAGGGCATGAGGAATTGATCAGATGTCAAGGGAGGTCAGACATGAGAGTGGGGGTCTCGCCAAACTGCCTTAGCGGGATTCTTGCTGAGGCTGGGCTATGCAGGCCGACAGGAGGGCTGAGGTCGAGGCCTCGTCGAGCAGAAGCTCAGAGGAGCCTGAACGAAGTTTGGCCAAGGGGAGGGTCTGTCAACACGAGTCCGAGCAATCACCACCACACCAGACATTTAGCATCTTCACCACTTCCGGAAGTTCTCTCATGCTCCTTCCCCAGCAACCCGTGTGGTCCCGGGACTGGGCAGACCAGACCAGGGAACATGCACATCTTTTTAGGGGTGCTCAGGAGAGAGGCAAGGCCCCTCTCTGGACTTGTCGTTCATTCCGAGGCTCGGATTACAGGCAGAGCAGGATCTTGTTCCCGGTGGAGACAGGCAGATGGAGGCTTTTTCTTTTTCTTTCTTTTTTTGTGTGTGTGGTAAAATACATATAGCATAAAATTTATCATTTCAACCATTTTTAAGGGTACAGTTCAGTGGCACTGAAGGGGATCAGAACTGCCACCCCAAAATATGCCATTTTGGCATAAGCATTATTTTGAGCTGAAGGCAATTGAGAAACAGCAGGCACGGGAAAATCTCTCTACCTGCCCCATCTGTCTAAAACCAGGGCATAAATTTCCTTTTCTGTATCAGAAGCGGAGAATAAATCTTACGGCTGGAGACAGCACCAAGATGAGCTGCATCAACAAAACCTGACTGAATAACCCTTATCCGCCAGCAGTTTGCCCCACATATCTTCCTACCCACAATTTACTGCCCCTAGAAACTCAAACTTTTCCCTTTGTCTTGCCACTTCTCCCCAAATTTATTACCTTTTGTTAAAGTGGTATATAAGCCTTCATGTCTCTCTCTTTGAATTCTCATTTCTTTTCTAGGAAGCCCTCTACATGCACATAAAAACTAAAATAACATCACATAAAATTTATATGCCTTTTCCGCTCTTAATCTGTCCTTTTTCAGTTTAATTCACAGGCCCCAGCTGTAGAACACAACAGGTAGAGGAAGGGGTTTTTCCTCCCTTGCAGTACTGAGGACACTGATGCTTTTGTGCAGCTGTCACCACCGTCCATCTCTATAACCAAGGTCAAGCATATACTACTCACCGCAAAACAGTCAGTAAGTCGAGAGGCAAGGTATTGGGGCAAGGAAAGTGACTTTTATTCGGGCAGTCAGCAAACCTATAAGATGGCAGACTAATGTCCCAAAGAACCATCTTAAGTTAGTATGAACTTTCAGCTCCTTTTTATCTTAAGGGAAGGGGAATTGGGTTGCAAGACGTAACAGAGGACTACAGACATCTGGGCATCAGCTAGGGTTTGAGGAGCTTGTAAAACTTCCTTGCTCTTGGTCAGCTAACTTTGGAGGATGAAAGTCAGGATGTTCTTAAACATCTTTAGCATAGCATTGTTATTTATGTGTATACTTTTCTTATCTCCCTGGGAGTTAGTTTTGGAAAAGGGATGGTTGTCACCTTCCTTCTAGCCTACATGCAGAGCTCTGCAGAAGCTTTTAACTCAAAGGATATTACTGCAGGGGTCAGAAGCAAAGTGAAGCTAGTTATGTTAAGCTTCCATTCTGCTGTTATGGCTCCAGAACTTTCTCATCCTTCCAAACTGAAGCTTCACACCCATTGAATGATAACTCCCATTCTCCCTTCACCTCCAGCCTCTGGCGACCACCACTCTATTCTCTGTCTCTAGGAATTTGACTACTTTGGGTGCCTCATCTAAGTGGAATCGCACAGTATGTGTCCTTTTGTGCCTGGCTCACTTCACTTAGCACAGTGTTTTCAAGGTCCGTCCATGTTGCACCATGTGTCAGAACTTCTTTTTAAGGCTGTGTGATATTGTGATATAATAAATATATATTTGGTTTTTGTTCCCAGTTCCTGAACTGCTAAAACCCTGCAGTTTCCTGAGTGACAGGGTTGATAGAAGCATCTTTTGTTGTAATATTTGGCCTTAGTCCCCAGTTACTGAAATAAGAACGTCTAAGACCCTTAGAATCTCCGGAGTGGTGGGTGTCTCATATGCTAATGAGGTGACTGGTGGCCCCTAGATAGCTTTAGGATGAGGGCTGGTCTCCAGAATGACTACGGCATGACTAGAAAGAAGGTTGGAACTTTCGCCCTCAGTCCCGACCTCTGGAGAGGGAGAGGGGCTGGAAATTGACTCGATCACCAAGGGCCGGTGATTTAATCAATCGAGCCTCTGTAATGGGACCACTACACAAACCTGAAACAACGGGGTGCAGTGAGCTTCTGCGCTGGTGAACACGTTGAGGTGCTGGGAGGGTGTCACATTCAGAGGGGGCATGGGAGCTTCGCACCCCTCCCCCATGCCTTGCTCTATGCATCTCCTCCATTCAGCTGTTCCGGAGTTGTACTCTTTTTAATAAACTGGTAATAAAACGCTCTCCTGAGTTTTGTAAGCTCTTCACGGAGAATCAAAGACCTGCGTTCACATCCCAGGCCACCCCTGTGGGCTGTGTGACCTTGGTGGGCAAGGCCGAGCTTGGGCACGTGGAAGGGTGAGCCGCACTGCAGGGTGGGAGCGAGCTCTTCACCTGTAGTGTCTTGGCGGGAGGTCAGTGGTTGTGACCCTGAGTGCCTCGGTGATCAGACGGAGCCCGCTGGTCTTCCGGTGCAGAGAGCAGTTCCCAAGGATGCCCCCAGCAAGGGCTGAAGGCCCCCGGCACCCACAGGAGGATCTACTGGGTGGGCCCCGGTGCCAGGCAGGGAAGGTTCTTGCAGACCAGAGGCATCGCAGGCTCTCTCCGGCGCCTGGAAAGCAACGCAGCTTTGCAGGGGTGTCACTGGGTCCACCACCATCTCTCTGTCCTGGGGTGACTCTGAGACCAGTGTCCAGGCCCCCAGGCCCATCTCAGGGCCCGCAGGCAACCTCTCCTCTACACCAGGCCCTGCTCTCGCCTTCTTTGTTCCTGTACAGCAGCCTCCCCGCTCCCCAAAATAAATCTTGTTCTTGCACAGTAGACCTGAGTGGCCCGTTAGTCCAGAGCAGCTGAAATTCTGCTTTAGTTCCTCTTTCTTCCAGGATAAGGAGAGCTTGATTTCTGACTATGTTATGAGGCAGGGCATAATTACATCCCATCCTTCCTGCATAACAAAGAAGATGATTTAAAAAAAAGATGGTTTCATATGAAAACGGGCTGAATGTTTTTCTTCTGCCGTCGTTTCAACTCATCAGCTTTTCTGAGTGTTCCTGCAGGCCTGCTCCAGGCGCTGGGCTGACAGGAGAGCTCAGCCCCTCCCTGGAGACGCTGGCGAACCAGCCAGTGTGCTGGGGAGAGCACCCCCGTGAGGGGACCAGGGAACCTTGAAGGTGGCGGCCCGGGATCGGATACTCACAGGGTCCTCACGCAGTCGCTGGGGTGTCAGGCTGTGGGACTGGGCAGAAATGGGACTGGACATGGAGTGGGCTGAGTCACGAGGAAGCCGCCAGCAGAGAGGACATTGGGCTGGTCGGGACCCAGCTCATGCTGGGGCTGCTTCCAGGGAGCCCTTTGGCAGGGCTGAGGGGCTGCCTAGGAGGATTTGGACAGAAAGACAGGTCCAAAGTACCGTGGCATCCCAGGAAGCAGAATTCCTGTCTACTGAGGGGACTGGGCAGCACGACCAGCCACAGCGCCTGAGACTGGGCCAGAGCCAGAGTGGCCTGACCGCGCCTCCCCGCCCACAGCCCAGCCATCGGGAGACAGTGGAAGAGATCGAGTGTCACGCATCAGGGTGTGCCAAGCGCTCCAGGTGAGGCGGGGAGGGTTCTGGGAGGGAGGCCCAAGCAGGAAGGGCAGCATTGGAGGAAAAGGCTAGATTAGACAATCCCCCCATTTCTGTGCATAATTAAAAGCTGCTCAGAGTGAACTTGGGTGAAATCAGCCACTGCTGCCGGGGGGCGAGGACCCACAGCGAGAGGCAAAGGAATGCGCTGTTCATGCTGTCTTGGGAGAACACGAAATCCCACGTGAATTCTGAAGAACATCCAGTGTTGTTAGCTTTGAAGGGCGGTGAAGTACAGCTCACAGCTCGTTTTCCCACTGGGACACTGCTCTTAATCTTCTTCCCTCACGTTAACTTTGAATTCGGGGAAATGACCCTGGCAGAGCATTTAAGTTCTGTTAGTGTCATAAATGCTTGTTGTCGACTACCTGGAAACTGAGAGGAAAAGGGAATAGTTTTCAACAATCTCCTGAGTACCTCTAAGTAAGAAATTGACTGGCAAACTCATGCAGACATTCTAGAATACTGTGTTCTCATATAATTTGGTCGCACATTCTAGAACACTTGCCCCTGTTGAGAACACACTGTTGCTAGGATACGACCAATGAGTAAACACCCTGACTTGCTATTATTACTTTATAGAATCTGAGACTACCCAGCCTCTGTCACTTTATTAAAACGGCTTCACTGACAGTATTGGTGACTCCTAATTGGTGTATCTAATGGACACTTTCTGGTCCTCCCCTGCCTTCTCCCACGAACTTGCCCTCTGGGACACGTCCCTCTGAATTCTTGTACCTCTTTCTTCTTTCCCTTGAGTCTCTCTTCTGAGCCAGCCCCTTAAATATATGGCTGATGCCATGGCCCCCTCACCAGGGCCAGGACAAGGGTGAGGCAAGAGAGGCACCCGGCAGGACAATGCAAGGAGGCCCTACCTCTCAAGGCGTGCAAGTGCAGTGCCTGCGCCCCAGAGCGGGGACCCGCTGGATCCCGGGCACCTGGCCGGCCTCAGCACGAGCCTGTGCCTCCAGCCCGGACTTTCTCCACAGCTTCAGGCCTGTGCATCCAACTTCTGGATGTCTCTACCTGGATTCCCCTCCCAGCCCCTTGCTACCCCAAAACTCTTCAACCCCCAACCCCATACCTCAAAGCAACCTTCCTTCCTTCCTGATGTCTGCCTGTCTTTCTTTTAATTTTTTTAGAGATAGGGTCTCACTCTGTCGCCCAGGCTGGAGTGCAGTGGCCCAAACATAGCTCACTGTAACCTCAAACTCTTGGGCTCAGGAGATCCTCCTGTCTCAGCCTCCAGAGTAGCTGGGAATATAGGTGTGTGCCACCATGCCCAGCTAATATTTTATTTTCGATAGAGAGGGAATCTCGATCTATTGGCCAGGCTGGTCTTAAACTCCTGGCCTCAAGCAATCCTCCTGCCTCTGCCTTCCAAAGTGCTGGGATTACAGGTGTGAGCCACCATGGCCTGTCCCTTCCTGATGTGATGTATTTCTCCAAATCATAGCCTCCTAGCCATCCCCACCATGACTACCTTGGATAAGACCCTTGTCACCTCTCTCCTGTACTCGGGCTGTCATCACTATCCCTCTCCCTGCCTGGCCCAGTCATCCAGGACTCAATGCATTACTGCCGCAATTAGTGTGTCCAAGCACAGGAACGTGCGCAGAGAATGAGACCCCCTCCTATGGGGGACCATTTGGCAATATTTATCAAATTATAAATGCATATACCCTTTGACTCAGCAATTCCACTTTAGGGAACTCATTCCATGCACACATTCCTATGTATGAGGATATGAATTGCAGCATTGTTTATAATAGCAAGAAATCAGGATCAATGCCCATCAATGAGGAAGAAGCTGAATACAATATGCTGGAACCATGGAAAATTTTACAGGCAATAAAAACGACTGAGGCAGCCTTATGTGTACTAATATAGAATGACTTACAAGGCCTATAAATAAAAAGCAAGGTAGAGAACAGGGTGTATAATGTGCTGCCACCTGCATTAGAAGGGGATTATATATATATATATATATATATATATGTATATACACACACACACATACACACACATATACACACACACACTTCAGACTATCTCTGGAATAAAACACTAAAACTGGGGACAATGATGGCTGCCTCTGAGAAGGAGCACTTGGGGATAAGGGTAGAAGGGGGACTTAACTTGCCACTGTATACTTTTGTGCTGTCTGAATTCTTTACGAAATGCATCCAATCCATCTTGTACTGCAGCCAGTGACTTTTCCAAATCGCCAATCTGGTTATGTCACACTAGTTAAAACGCTCCAGGGGCTCTCTATGTATGACTCCCTGAAGGTCAGTTTATGCTTGTCATAGAGCAATTAACACCTGCTAATTATTTTTAGCACCTTTTCCTTCTCAGGAGTGTCCTGGTGTGGATATTAAATTATCTCCTCACTCCATGGGTTGCCCTAAAGCTCTAACCTACCCTCCTCATTGTGGACCAGGAGCTCTCCACTCCAGCCCATCGCCCCAGCCTCATCCTGCGTCACCCCCACCTGGCTCTGTAAACTCCAGAAACACTGAACTGCTGATAGCCTCCCTGCACACAGCTATTTTCAACCTGCAGACCTTTGCTCGTCCTGCGCCCTCCTCGGCAATGCCTGGCTACCCACCCAGCCCCCGTGCGCTCCCATCGGGCCGGCTCCGATCCCCTGTGTGCAGCCTGCCTCAGTCTCCCGTGCACTCAGCACAGCGGCGCACCAGGAACCACTCGTGTACCTGCTTCCACTCCTCTTCTTGAGGGCCAGAATTGTGTTCTGTTTGAAATGGAAGAAAAAAGTGGTACCTTAAATTCGAGCCCAGCTCCAGATGCAGAAACACGTGGATTTGAATCCTAGGTCTGCCACTTATTAGCTCTGCAACCTCGAGCCCATTACTTAACCTCTCTGAGCTTTCTTTTCCTCATCTGCCTTTCTACTCGACCTTCCATTTTTTTTCTTTTTGAGATCTATAAATGCAGGTTCATATAGGACTAATTAGTTTATTGTACCTGGTGTGTAGTAGTCAACACGTTAACTAATCCATTTCTCTCTCTAGGTCTTAGGAATCTCTGCCCATATTTGTAACTGAATATGTACATACTAATTGCCTGCAGGCATTCCCTTCCGCTCTACCTGCATTTTTCTTGGCCCTGAATTTTGCACACACTCTCCTCCTCGTCTGTACGTTGGCACAGCAGCTCAAGCCCTCTGGGGCGAGGCTGCGAGGACACACAGGCAAGCGCCCAGCACACACCAGGCCAGACCTGCACGGAGGGCACCAGAAAGAAGGGCCTGTCCTGAGGGGATGCACAGCAAAGGCAGATTGCCGGAAACCGCTAGAATCAAGTCTCCCCACAGTACTGCCTCCTGCTTATTTAACCTCTCGGAGCCTCAGTTTCCTCATCTGTAAAACACGGACAACGGTGCCCACTTCACGCAGTTGTGAAGATTAAATAACTCATGAAACATGAGTTATTTAGTACCTGTAGTACCTGGCACATAGTAGTTTCAGTAAATGTTGATAAATACATGAACTGATGAATACAGGATCTGGAAGGATTCTTAAAGCTCTTCTAGAAAAATCCAACCCCCTTTCACTCTAGCGCTCAGACAAGACAAGTGACTTCCCCACGGGGTGCACGACTGTAACCTTCCATGAAGAGCTGGCCCACAACATTCACAGCTTTCTCCCTGGAGTTCTGGTTCCCCGTGGAAGATCATCCGTTTTCCTGCCGATGGGATGGGACATCTGACCCAAGCTGGCACTTGGCTGGATCCAGTCCCTGTTGGGCAAGCTCGTCTCTGTACCTGCCAGATTCTTCTGGTTTTTTGAGATCTAGAAATGCGGGCATAGACTGCTATCTATTGAGAAGCCAGAGGAGGAGGTGTTCTGCAGGAAGGGTGCTCAGGAATGTCTCTAGCTCCCTTCCCTTCAAAGGAGAAATCCTTCCATTTTTAAGAGGCAGAAACCCTTTAAAGTGGTAAACAAGAGAACCAGTTGAAAACTGGATTGTACCCTCCTAGAGGTGTGAGACCTACTTGCTAGACCCCCTGTGCCCTGCGCACCCAGGGCCCAGGGTCCTCTTGGGGCTGATGAAGGCAGCACCGAGCTCTCAGGAGCAGAATGTGCCAGGCGTTCCAGTTCCCCGCGGGAAAGACAGCAGGTACAGCAGCCAGGACACAGGCCTCGGAGGCAGATGGACGCCACTTGTTAGCGGCACGACTTCAAACATGTCATTCAACATCTCTGCACCTCTATGTACTCACCTGTGCAGCAGGGATGATTTAAAACTATGCGGATTAAGAGTGCAGATGACAGCAAGGAGTCATGGATTATGAGGTTAAGCAGTGTACGGTTTCATCTCTATCGCAATTTTTTTAGTGCAGTTTTGTGATATCCCAGAACTATGAACTTGGGGGGGCGGCACAAGCCCTTTTCCCCTCACACCAGTCCCCCATGAATCTTGTTACCACCTATGCCAGTTATCAGTGTACTGTGGCTCAGTTCCAAAGTCACCCTTCCCTGCCCTGCTTTGGGATGCTAGAGAGGGACCCTGTAAACGTTTCCTTCGCCAATTGGCACAATGCTAGGCTTTCTCAATAGAGGGCAGCAGAAGGAGGCCACGAGGCCGGCGCGGAGGAAGGGGCTTCTCTTTCTGCTGCCAGTGCGCAGTGTTTCCTCCGGGGCACAGCGTAGGCGGAACTGGTGTGCAGGAGTCGGGTGGCATTCATTCTGCAGCAAACTTCACACCCTGTGAGCCACTTTCATGGACTGGCTCTGGCCTGCTCTCACTCTGTAGTGAGTTTGGGGCCACTGCATGGGCTGGTCCTGTAGACCACTCTGAACCCCACTCTGGCAAGGCTTCTCCCACCAGCAGGTTTCGTGTTCCTGCAGCAGGCACACCCCCTCTAAAGGTCTGGGTCCCAGCTTTAGGGGGTGGAAGCCTCTTCCAGAAAGCAGCTGCTTCCTGCATTTGCTATTCCTGGGTTCCTTAGAGACCTCTCTTACCCCTTTTAGCAGTTAACCACCTGTGTCAGTATCTCAGGGCTGCCATCACAAAAGTAGCACAAACAGGGGGCTTAAAACAACAGAAGCTTCTCCTCCCAGTTCTGGAGGCTGGAAGTCTGAAGTCCAGGTGCCCTCGGGGGCTCCCCTGCTGTGCTCCCCCTGAGACCCGGGGGAGAGCCTTCCTGGCCTTCTCCCAGCTCCTGGTGATGGCCCGCAGCTGCATCGCTCCGGTCCCTCCTTCTGCCATCAGGTGGCCATCTACTCCCGGTGTTTCTGTGTCAGATTTCCCTCTTCCTGTAAGGACGCCAGTCATATTGGGTAAGGGGCCCACCCTAACACCCTTGATTATATCAGCAGAGACCAAAGACTGCGGCGTCCTAGTCCACTTAGCTGCTATAACAAAATGCCTTACGCTGGATAGTTTATAAACCATAGAAATGTATTCCTCGTAGTTCTGGAGGCTGGAAAGTTCAAGGTCAAGGTGCCAGCAGATTCAGTGTCTGGTGAGGGCTGCTCCTTGTTGCTGCGTCCTCACAGGGCAGAAGGGGCTAAGGAGCTAGGACATATCCTTCAACCTCTACTATAAGGGCATGAATCCCACTCATGAGGGCAGACCCCTCAGGACCTAATCACCTCCCAAAGGGCCCCCCTCTTAATATCACCATGGCGGGGATGCGGCTCAGTGTGAATCTTGGAGGGATGTATGTGCTCAGACCATGGCTTTCCACCCTTGGAATGACCCATCTTACCTTGATCACATCTGCAAAGACCCTATTTCCAAATAAGGTCACCTTCACAGATACCAGGGGTCAGGACTTCAACATGTCTTTTTGGAGGACACAATTCAACCCATAACAGCACATTTGGCTAGTTGATAATTCTCTTTACTACATTTTCCCTGTTCAAATTCCTCTGACTGGTACATGGCACTAATTCAAGTCACCATAACTCCCATCTGTCCCTCACCCACCCACTGCCGCCACGCCCCCCGTCTGCAGTCTCCTTCCGCCCCGCCTTGCTTAAACCCTCGAGACTTCCCAGCCCAGATCAAATCCACACTCTGCCCCATGGTCATGGTCCTCTTTCGTCTCATACCCGCATCTCTCCCTGCCCAGATGGTGCCAGGCCCAACACCATCTCCATCCCAGGCCTTTGCTGAGGCCACTCCTTGGACCTGGCCTGAGTCCCCCAGGGCATCTACTGCTGCCTCCTCCTCCTCCTCCTCCTCCTCGGGCAGGCCTCCGCTCTGCGTCTCTGCCAGACGAGGCTTTCTCCGGCCAGCCTGACCAGCTGGCACTGGCCTCACCAGCTGGCACTGGCCTCCCAGTCACTCCTGCCACATGGCCTCCTTTAATAACCTTCCCTGCATGCATCTGTACCTAAGATTATGGTATTTATTTCTCCAGCACCAAGATGAGTGCCTGGCATGTAGTAGGTGCTCAATTAGTATTTGTTGACTTAACTGTTGACATTTTAGACTTTATGAAAATACAAATCTGAAGAATACTGTTATTACATACCCAGTGTTTTAAAAATTCAAATTTTTAAAAATAACAACCACCTCACAGAAACTCTGGACCGTCTGGGTTTTCTTCCTAAAGTCAGCACCTTTGTTCTCTCCCCTTGGTGTTCTGGAAAATACTGTATGGTCAGGCTTGCTGCTGACCAAGGCCACTTCCTGCTGAACCCTTTAGTGTCCTATGGGACTTCTCATATGGACAAGGCTGGTCCTGGCAGAGGGAACTGCCACACAGGCTTCTCCAGAAGCAGAGCAAGAAACCAGAAGTTTCTCTGATTACAGGTCCTGGTTTCTGAGGAACAGCACCATCACACGCAGGGAGGATGGAACGTTGGCCATGGTTAGGGCTTTGGCTTCAAGGCTGAATGTGTGTGTTACCTCCCCCCACCAAATTCATATGTTAAATCCTAGCACCCAATGTGCTGGTGGTTAGTGGGATTAGTGCCCTTATAAAAGAGACCCCAGAGGGCTGCCTTGCCCCTTCTGCCAGGTGAGGACACAGTGAGAAGATGGCCATTTGTGGACCAGGAAGTGGGCCCTCAACAGACACCAAATCTGCTGGTGCTTTGATCTTGGACTCCCCAGCTCCAGACGATGAGACATAAATGTCTGTTGTTTGTAAGCCACCCAGTCTACGATAGTTTGTTATAGCAGCCTGAATGGACTAAGATAGCTTTGTTTCCTATTTGTCACCTCCTGTGTCCTTGAGCCACACCCTTAACCTGGATCAGTCACAGGTCTCCTCCTAGAAACGTGTCAGATAATGAGATCTTGCTTTAAGGGAGATATGTCCTGTAGAAAGACCACCTATAATCTTGTAGTATTCTAGACTGAAATGAACTGACTGCTAATTAAGCCGTTTCCTAATACAAGCAGAGGTAATCACTGAGAAAACAATCTCAATGGCATTAGCACTTGGTTAAGCTCTTGGGGACTGTTGACAAGATAAAAACCTATAAATGATTGGAGAGAATTGGTTAGTGACTGCTTCCCTAGGGCTCCACCCAGATCCAAACCTTCACACAGCCTGACAGGTTTCCGGAAGGAGCTTTCCTTGCCTGGAGCCTCTGGGAGAATCCACACAACCTGGGATGTGTGTCAGACAGCAGCAAAGACGGAGCTCAAAGAGATTCTGTGTCTGCCTTCTCCATTCTCAGACACCAAGAGAAGCGCATCAGAGCAACAGGAGAGAGGTCAGCTCTGAGCAAAAGAACCCTGTGTGACCTCAGTACCAACCCTCCCAGGAGCCTTCTGCGAAGTGGGGTGATGATTCCTACTTTCTAGGGGTACATGGATTAGAGATTCTGTATGTACAGTGCCTGGTACACAGTAGGCTACCAATAAATGCTGTGCCTGTTCATTGTCTCCGGGCACACTGAGTGCAGGGATCTGGCCACAGGCCTGATGCCTCTCCCAGCCATCCAATCAGAACCCCTGTGGCCTATTCCTTGCCCACAAGCCCTTGCCCCCCACTCGTGGACAGGGTCCCTCTGAAGACCTTACCCTCGTTACTGGAATATAAGGTCGCAGGGGGGCAATCTGTGCTGTCCACAGTTGTGACCCTAGCACCTAGCACATGCAGACACATGCTGGACCTCGATAAACGTTTGTTGAATGAATGCATGAGGGGCAGTTCCTGACGCCAGCCCCTTAGCTAACGTGCCACAGCCTCTCATAGTGAGAACTTTCTAGGTGGCTCAGACACCAGTCCCTGGGTCCCTCCAATTCCAGAGACACATGCCAGCCTAGGAACACCTCCCTGGGACCTGGGAGAGAGGAGTGCACAGGAAACCTCTCCTGAGCAATCCCTGCACTAGTCTCGTTAACCTCCCCCAACTCTCAGGCTTGTCGCCTCCCCCTGGAGGTGAGCGAGGGTCAGTGCTGGCAGAAGCAGGTTTCACTAAATTTGACTGGAAAAAAAAAATTAAAAAAAAAAAATAATAATAAAAAAGTTTCAGCTCCCCACAGAGACGGTCTACCTAACACCTGTGCTTTGTTCAGCACCCTTTGGGGCCTCAGGTGAAACTCAGACAGAAAAAAATCTAATTGTAAACATTCTGTTGCACAGATCTAGAAACGTCATGGGAAAAATTGAGAAATGCACATGATTTCTCAGAGCAGATCCAAGACGTCCAAGACATTTCCTGCTTGCCGTGCTAAGCTCCAGCTCTCCTGCCTGCCCCCAGCGCACGTATGTGATGTCACCAAGCAGCGGCAGGGGTGGCGTGAACTCATGCACCAGGCTGCCCAGGTCTGCAACCTGGGTCTGCAGGTGGTAGCTGGGATCCACTGGGCAAGCTGCACAGCCTCCCTGTGCCTGGGCTTCCCCGTCTCTAAAATGGGGATAATAATAGCGCCTGCCTCATAGGTGTCATGAGGATTAAACGGCTTTATTTACTCATATGGCACTTGGAGTGTGGTGTGTGTATCATGTCAGTGCTCTTTAAATCACACCAACCTCACCCCGGCTTCATCTTTGTTTTTCCTCCCCTCGTTTTTATTTCTAATTTTCTTATGTTTTTTTTTAATCTTGTCATATTTAAAGCATCTTTGCAAGCCACCACAGACACTCGTGGGCACCAAGCAGGGTACAAATGAGCAATGTATTTTGTGCTCGCCTTCCGTGTCATCTCCTTGAATATTCAGTGAGTCTCCTTCAGTGTCGGTCCCCCCCGCCGGGCTGCGGGACCCCAGGAGGGCGCGCCTTCGTGGGGAGCAGTACACCTGGGGGCCTCGCTAATGGGAAAGAGTGAAGCGAGGATAGAGCCAGCTCCTTAATCCTGCTGCCTCTGGAAGATTCTCCTCCCAGAATCAAACCCAGGCAGATTTGGGCTTCTATTTTTTATGAGAAGCAGGATTTCCTTGTAAGTGGGAAAGTATCATTATTAACTATTATTAATCCCTCAGAATGAGAAAATTGAAGGTCATAGAGATTTTATCATTTCTTTGTGTTCACCCAGCTCGTTAGTGCGAGGAGTAGCGGGACCCCGTGTTCTGATTGCAGGAGGTCCCCACAACTGTGTCTGCTGCACTGAGACACACGGCCCTTCCTGGTTACATGAAGTAAGCCATCTATTTTTCTTCAATCCCCACAGAACACAAATGGCAATAAAAAGACACAGTATAAGCTTAAGTAGATTAGTGGTTTCCGGAGGCTGAAGGGAGGGGGGAAATGGGTGCAGGTATCTTTCTGAGGTGATGAAAATGCTCTGGAATTAGCGGTAAGGGTTACACAAACGTGTGACTATACTGAAAACCACTGACATGGGCAGTGTAAAAGGGTGAATTCCATGGCATGTAAATTCTCAATTCATTAAAAAAAAAAAAAAGTCTATCCAGCTACTTGGGAGGCTGGGGCGGGAGCACTGCTTGCGGTCAGGAGTTTGAGACCAGCCTGGGCAACATTCGAAGACCCCCTAGCTCTCTGAAAGAAAAACTAAAATATTTCTAAATTATTATTTTTTTTACAAAGCCTATAAGAAGGTTCATTGAAAACCATGGAGCCCCAAAGATCGCTGGAGCTCAGGAGTTCAAGAACAGCCTAAGCAAGAGTGAGACCCCATCTCTACTAAATATAGAAAAATTAGCCAGGCATGGTGGTGAGGCCCTGCAGTCCCAGCTACTTGGGAGGCTGAGAGAGGAGGATTGCTTGAGCCCAGGAGTTGGAGGCTGCAGTGAGCTATGATTGTGCCACTGTACTCCAGCCTGGGTGACAGAGCAAGACTCTGTCTCAAAATAAATAAAT
>RJWJ010032045.1:0-18783 GCA_004363605.1 Indri indri
AATTGCTTTCTCACTACAGAGTTTTCTTTTTTATTTCTTATTTTTATTTTATTAAAAATAAATTTCCTTAGGACTTTAGTTTTTGGTAGTTTATTTATACAGACAGATTAATACAACCGATTAAGTATTTTGTCAAACAGTATGAAATTATACTTTCTCTTTGACTTCGACAGCACCTCCATTTCCCCGACTCTTCAAATTTCTTCCTGTCAGCCCTGGCCTGTCTTATCAACTCTTTCTACTGAGTTTTGTGGATTGTTCTATCATTTCAGCCATTCACTTAACACTCCTCTAGACTGTCTTTTCCTATTGACCTTGATACCCCATCCATCTTGTATGATACCCATCTTGAAAATCCCCAAGTGGAGAATTGTTAAACGATGATGGTAAATTCAAAGTATGAAGTATAATGAAGTTATTTTTTTAAAAGATACATATACATGTATTGATATTTTTGTTTTCCTGTCTGGGTGATTATGGAAATTTTTTCTTATTCTCAGAATTTATACACTTGAATGTGATAGGTCTTATTGTGTGTCTCATTTTCCTGCCTCTCAGCAAATATTTTCAATCTCACGACACAAATCTGTTTATTTAGTTCTAGAAGTTCCATCTATAAGATATTTGATTTTTTTCTTCTTTCTATGATGTTCATTCTCCTTTGAGTATTTCTATCTCGTGATCTTAGATCTCACAAATGTTTTCTTTTTTGTATTATTACAAATTCTGTTGCTTGAATTAAGTTTTCCTTGTTTTATGTATTTCTGAGTTTAAGACAGTTTTTAACATTTATTTTCTAATTTACCATTTGTTTCACACCCAGTTTTCTGTTTAGTCACCTATTTTTTAAGTTTCGTACTCATACTTTTCATCTGAGGGAAACCTTTCTAAATTTCAGGATTTTGTGTTTTGTTGTGTATTTTTCTTTTTGCCCTTTAACATGTGTGCCTTATGTATTTCGTTTTTAATATAGATTTTCAAAAAAAATTACCAGTTACTTGCAGGGGCTTTTGTTTTCATTTCTTATATTATTTCCTTCTTTTTAACATATTTATTCTGAGAATATAGTGATTTTCTTCAGTTTCTTCTTTCTTAAAAAAGGTCATGTCTTTTTCCATAATTTGGAGTTGAGCTGTGTTCCCTGCGAGGTCTTTATGTGTCCCTGTTTAGAGTGTTCAGGTTCAGAAGAACGAAGAAGAGGAAAATAGCTCACTGTCGCCCTGCTCCACATGCCAAAAAAGGCTGGCAGGCAGTGAAACGTCATGTCTGGGTGATCTCTGAAATCTGCTTCCCAGGAGACTAGGTAGTGTAAATATTTGATCCCCTCGGAGATCCTCACATCCTACTCTTGCCACCCACCCATGACATTTTGAAATCCAATTTGAATGTCATTACATTATATTCTCTCCTATAAATGTAAAATATGTACATACAGCTTTATTCACACAAGTAATCAATGCTTATAGTCTTAAAGGGAGAAGAGAGGCATTCAAACATACATAGAAAGCTGTATATCTCCATACCAACCTCCCACCCATTCCTTCTTCAGAGAGACCACTGCTATCACTTCATTCTGGATTATTCTAGACTAATTTCTATTTTCTCTATATTCTTTTCCTAAGTAAACTCATACACATAGCTTTATGTTCCATTTATACGCCAATTGATGTCCAAATTTTATCCTCAATCCCAACTCATAAATCCTATACTTGTACATGCAAATGCAAATAAGATCTTAGACAAGTGCCTATATAAGATGGATACTCAATAAATATATATTTATTTATAAATGGGCTATACACACAGTACAATACACAAAGCACATAGACATGTACACATGTACATTATGCACAAACATAAAACACATACACCTATACAATAGCTCTAAAGTGTGTTTATATAAATAGTAACATACTATATAAAATTTTCTTCCATTTTATTTTCCATTTAATAATAAATTTTGAAAATCTTTCTGTGTTAGTATATATTGATCTTATCTGAATTGTTACACTTAACTATGCCTAGTATTCCATTTTATGAATAGTTCCTGTTGCAAGACATTTGATGGCTTTTATTTTTTCCTATTATAATCAATTCTACAACGGCCATCCTTGCACATACACTTCTGTTCAGTAAACTAGTTATTGGCAGTTTACATGTCCTCATACACATATTTCGGCAGGATAGACACTGAGAAGTGTAATATCTGGAAAAAAGAGCATTTGCATTTTCTATAGAAATTTTCATCGTATTATAAGCTTATAATTTAAAAATGTTTCTGATGCACACCTGGAATTCTAAGGGTGTAAACCTCTATCCTTGTGCACCTGCAGCATGTATATTTATGAAGAGGTCTTACAAAATATATTACCAAAATTTTCTTGAAATTGAGAAGGCTGTTCTTTTACAGCTAATAAAAAATTGAAAGCGAAATAGAAGTAGTGGGTCAAAGCCAACAGTAAGTTGATGTGGTATATATTTTTATTGAATAACATTTTTTTAAAGTTAGGTATGCTGAAATGTCAACATGGATAGAGGTAGAAAAGAAGAACATTTAGTGAAGGTGAGAAAACAAAAATAGGATGGTTCATCTCCTGCTTCAAAAATTTATTGCAGCTATCAGACTGGGGATCATAAAGTTTCTTATAACTTATGATATAAAGTGAAGACAAGAAATGAAGATAATTTTATTTGAAACCCCAAGTCCTGGGTATGCTGTACATCTTTCATCTTGTGACTTATAGGTTAATAACTGAGAGGCATTTTTTAATAATTATTTTAAGTTAGTAATACACCCACTTTTATGTGTCTTACATTACTAATAATGAAACATTATAATATTGAGTAAAGTTGACTTATTAAGAAAATAAGCTATTCATTTAGAATGCTTTTTAGCATGAATGACATAATAAGAATATAATGTTTAATGCTCCAAAATCAGTTATGGAGCTTTTCATTTCTGAAAGTCGGTAAAAGGAAGCTATGAAAGAGTAAATGCTGTCTTGGAAGTGACATAGCCTGGGACAAACCTTGGGGGCAGTGGATTGCACAGAGGAGAAGCATCCCATGCAGGTAAGGAAGGTGTGTGTGTGGGCGGGGGGGAGTCAGTGTACAAAAAAGGGTTATAATTTTAAAAATACGGACAGATCCTTAAATTGCCATTTTCTGATATGGAAGGGCAATATAAATAGTGAATCTATGTTACAAAATTAGGAAAATTAGCATAGGCAAAGTTACTAAGCAACAACAAATGGGGTGATCTATCTTAGCCCTAATTCAAATTAAACAGTCTGCGTGGCCTTGTGCAAGTCACATTGCCTTCTAAATTTCTTCATTTGTTAAGTGAGCAGAAGGGCAGTCTGATCTCCAAGTTATTGTCTAATCCGTCATTCCATAACTGTGCTTCTAAGAATCGAAAGAGACCGATGCTCAGCCAACTTTCTCTGCAGTCTGACTGCATTTAACATCCTTTTCCTTGCCAGGAACAAATGCCTAAATGGGACAGGCTTGGGGTCTATAAATTACAGCAAATTAGAGCAACCGCAAGGAACGGCAAGTGGAAAAAGTATCAAACAACAGGTTTCACAATCATTCCAGGTAACTGAGAATGCTGTTGGTATAGTTGGTCTTATTCTATGCTTTAGGCTTATTTCCCTTCTCAAATATTCATTAAAAACTTCATCTCAATGAAATAGATGGGATAAATCTTAAATGGTTGAAGCTGGTGGAATTTGGACTTCAGTCACAAACGTGCCCATAGCTTATTGCTCGCTAAATTCCATTTTTATCTCTATAATATATCTGGTTTTCAGTATGTCAGGGAAAATGAACTTTTCTACTACTCTAGCAAACATTCTTTATGTCCACTGAATATATTTTCCTTGCAAAATTGACAGCACCTTGAGAATATATAGAGCCTATGTTTTTTCCTGTCCTGCAAGAGTTCGATATACTTCCCTTAACTCTTGACTTTTACTTTCAGATTCTTTTTGTTGGTTGTTGTGAAATATTCCCAAGGAACCAGGTCTATGAGACACAATTGTACAATTTACTTCAGGAGTTAAATGTTGAAAAATGTACATTAAAAAAATGTACTTGTCATAGCACGTTCACTAAAGGTATCACAAATTAATTATTGATTTTTAAAAGAATACATTTAATAACCTACTTTAAGATTTCATTGCTCATAACGGTGTCTGGAAGACCACCCATAAGTGTGTGTGTATGTGTATATATATATATTTAAATATATTGAAAGAATATATAAACTGGGATTCTGGAGCCAATAATTTTTACAAACTTGGTAAGAACAAATAAAAATTAACAATAAGAAACTTAATTCTCCCTGCTGAAAATAATGGAAAAGACCCCTTCCCCAAACCCCCACTTCCTTTTTCTTAGAGCATTTACTTTACAAAACTTATAATTGTAAGTACTTTCTTTTATAAATCCTTTTGGAACTAGATAGGTCTTTTCTCAGGTTTTTGATACAAGAATGTCTTTCTCAAGAGATGAGAGCCATCTTTTTGAAATGTAAATATCAAGGGAGATAACATCCTTATCTCCTAGTTTTTCTGGGAAGGTAGGAGCCTAACTTCAGTAAGCCGCTTGTCTCAAGTTGCAAAACTACCTTTTGTCATAAACATAGGAATTTATTTTTTGTATTTTCCTTTGGATAAGTTGAATTAGCTAATATACATGTTCACCACAATTACTAGGTAAAGTTTGGATAAATTGTGTGTGGACAGTGGTGCTATCAAGTCCTCTTACTTGAAAACTAGTAATCGTTTATCTTAAAAGCATGTGTTTAGTGGGTTGCACTGTCTTGCCTATATAGAAAAGAAGAGATTTCTTTTTTGTCTTTTCAATCTCTTAGTGGATGGTGTGATGCACATCACATTGCGGTTTAATGCTTATTCAATAATAAGACTGTTTTCTTTACTGTCTTTATGTAGGGGTTTTCTGAGTTGGAAAAATGTATATTTTTAATTTATTTTTTAGAGAAAGGGTCTCACTATGTTGCCCAGGTTGGATTTGAACTCTTAGGCTCAAGTGAGCCCTCTGCCTCAGCCTCTCAAGTGTTGGGACTGCAGGCACATGTCTCACTAAATTTTGTATTTATAATTGCATTTTTCCAACACCTTTATCATGATGACACAATGTCCCTCATAATTTTTCAAGTAGAATTTCTTTTTTGCACTCCAAACAGCCCCAACCCTCATGCCCTTTACACCCTACTTAAGATAAGGATGTTCCTTCACTCTGTAAAAGAAGTGCTCCACCTACATTCATTCCCTCCCACTATTTTCCTCCATGCTGGATCCCAAGTGCTCACAACAGCCAGCACCTGTGACTCTGTAGGCGGGTGGACTCAGGCTGTCATAAATATTTGGCCTACAGTCCTGGAGCACTAAATCTAAGAATGTACCTTTTCCCAGAAGCAACTATTAACCAACAATTGATGGGGGCAAAGGGTACACATACTCCAGTTTCCTGGCCCCCCATTCAGAAACATTCTGAGATACGACCCCACTGTTTGTGGAGCTCTCCCACACGATCGAGTTGAGGGAACTTTGCTCAATATGGCACCCTTGGTTGGCCTCTTCCACTTGGCATTCCCAGTCCCACTTCCCTACCAAAATTTCCTAGGAACATTCCTAATGATAATGTACACAAATACTCACCTCAGGGTCTGTGGAATTCAATCTAAGAAGTGCTCCCCACTTTTGCTTCCAGTTTCAGCAGGGAGACAGAGTCCCTCTCACCACACCCAGTTCCTTCACTAACTCCTGAGTAGGAGAGATGACTCCCCGTCGGGAAACCAGAATAGAACCATCATCCCAGGGCTTGGTTTCCATTTTGGCTAGGTGCTCAAAAAGAGTTTCATTCTTCCAGAGATTGGTAAAGTTTGTTAAAGGTTCATGAGTTCAAACTCCCACCGAAAATTAACATTGGATGACCCTGAAACAGAAAAAGGACTTTGATGGAAATATTGGTGAAATTCATATAAAGTCTGTAGTTTAATTAACAATATTGTGCCACAGTTAATTTTCTAGTCCTGATCATTATACTGTAATTATATAAGATGAAGACATTAGTGGATGTGGTGTGAGGGATGTAAGAAAGCTCCTTGTACTAAAATTAGTTCACAATTAAAAGTTTTAAAAAGACCTTTGAAATCTAGAAAGAGACAGTAAGAAAAACATGTTTTATAGCTATTTCATAGCTTTTAAAGGAGTGGAAACTTGAAAACAACTGTAGGGCAAACAGTTTCAGAAAAACACATTCCTGATAGGCCTTTCAGTTATGCAAATGTAAGGCATAGATTAGCATGAGAAAAGATGTTTGAATGCTGTCTAGAAGAAGTGCAATTGCTCAGAGCAATAATGTAAATGGTTGTGAATGTTTTATGCAGAATTGCAACTCTGCAAACTATTTTTCCTTTAAAGAAGTGTTTCTTTTAAAACCACTGGTTGAGGCTGCACTGTGTTGGGAGACTGAAGTTTTTTTAGCTAGAGGGTTATGTGTCTGTGTGTATGCATGCCCACATGCATGTGTGTACATGTTTATATGGCCTAGTTTAACTCCTAGCAGAAAAATAAAAGGAAGACTGAGAAACCTAAAGGAAAGATGTACAAGTTTGTCTCCTATTTTCTGGAGAGAGGATTAAAACAAAAGAACTAGACCTGACATAGTAAACTTAAACCAGTAATATCCTATGTATGGCATAAAGACTAACTAACACAGACTTCGAGAAATGTATTGAGGCTGGATTACCTTATTCTGATGTGTCTATCTTGTTGGGCCTGAATTCAAAAGAATAAAAGATGCTTGAAGTCACAGTCTCTGACTAAGGTAAACCATCCTGGATGACACGGGAGCTAGCTGGCATTTGGGAGAAAAGCCCTATGATGAGGAAAGGAAGCATATTACAGGTGCTCCAAAAGTATCATTGTTGGGTCGCAGTCTGAAATGCTGATTCTTGGTGCACTCTTGGCCAAAGAATGAACAGACACACCAAAAGCAAGGTAAGCATGAAAATGAGGTTTATTGAGGAGAGAAAGATAGGATTATAGAGTAAGATACAGGTTTACACAGTGACAGCAAGAGACATTTGCCACAGATGACAAATGGACCCCTTGACATGACCAAAAAAGACTCAGTTATGGTCTGGGTCTTGTTTTATGGTGTCCACATAGGGACCTCTCCCTGGCTCAGACATCACTATGGAACCACTTTGATTGGACAGTGGGGAGTAATGTGACCTGAGTCTTACTATGCATGCAGATCTCCCGTGAGCCTTTCTGAAAGCCAGTTGTTCTAGGTCACTTTTCCAGACTCTATTGTACCTATGCTGCTTGGTCCATGGGCTAGGGAGTCTTCTGCATTTCTCTGCAGTTGGTGCACTAAGTTCTGATTAGCCGATTTGTTGGGTGTTCTTTCCTCCCCCAGGTGTAGCAGTCACTTGAGACAGGATTAAGGCCCACTTTCATCCCTAGGAGATCTGGAACCCCTTGCTATCTACCTAACACCATAATGCAATTTGGGAATTAAAGAGGATTTAATAGTAGGTGTACATCACTCTTTATGTTTATCATACCTTTGCATTATTAATGTCTCATCAAAGATTATAGATTTATCTCAGCTGTCTTACAGGAATTGAGGTTACCTAGAGGTGAGATACAGGCTACAGTCACCATACTCTGAAGACTGAATATTGGTCATGGTGGTGGCTTAGGAGAGGTCAATGTACTCAAAAGAAAGGAAGGTGACAGGCAATGGAACCACCAGTGCTCATGGACAGATGGAGATGAACAAAGGGAAACAAGGTGACAGAGATCCAGGCAATTACACATGCTGACGCCTGAATTTTTTTAACACAAAATTCTGAAAGATGAGGGTGGTTGGGAAGCCTGAAGCATTCTGTTTTGAAAGCTCCCTATACCTTACTTTTACATAAACTTATAAATCCTGGAAGAATCTATAAACATTATGACCTTTTATTCAGGCTTCTTGTCATCTCATCTGTGACTAATATCACAATGGGCAACTATATTTTATTTTATTTTATTTTATTTTTTAGTAGAGATGGGGTCTCACTCTTGCTCAGGCTGGTCTCGAACTCCTAACTTCAAACAATCCTCCTGCCTCGGCATCCCAGAGTGCTAGGATTACAGGCATGAGCCACCACACCCAGCCAGAGTAGGCAACTTTAGTGCTCATATTGATGACAATTTTGTGTTAAAAAAATTATTCCAACACTTGTCAAACTAGTAAAAGAGACTTTATTCAGGATTAGTGCAATAGGTATCAAGACTATCGACTATCACAACAGGGGAGAGAGATCGGGATCAACTCCAAATACAGCAAAGACAGCTGGGGAGTTATAGCGAAGAAACAGAATGAGGAGGGTTGGTGGATAGAAAATTACCAAGAAAATGTTAGGTAGATAACAAGGGATTCTGGGTCTCCTAGGGACAAAAGTGGGTGCCTTGCCTTGGTGCTGTCTGAAGCAAAGGCCCTACCTGGGAAGAAGGACAAGGGCAGGCCCCAGGCCCCCTCTTCCCTGGCTTGGTGCTGCCCCACCTTAATCCTGTCCTGAGCAACTGCTATACCAGGTGGAGGAGGGAACACCCTGCCAATCTACCAATCGGAATTTAATGTGCCAACTGCAAAAGAATGAGGACTCTCTAGCCCACAGGCCAAGCAGCATAGGTACAATAGAGTCTGGAAGGTGACTTAGGACTACCTAAAACTAATTATCATGTCATTTGCTTAATCTATGTTGCGGTTCACTGACCCTCCGTCCCACAATGGGCTTTCAGAGAGGCACATGGTAGATCCAAAGGTGCAGTAAGACTCAGGTCATATAACTCCCAACTGTCCATCAAATTGGTTCCATGATGACATCTGAACCAAAGGGAGGTCCCTATCTGGACACTTTAATACAAGACCCAGACCACAACCAAGGTCTCTTTTGCTACAACGGGGGGTCCGGTCATCATCTGTGATGTCTGTATCTTGCTCTGTGAACCTATATCTTGCTCTTGCTCTATAATCCTATCTTGCTCCCCCTCAATACATTTCACCTCATGCTTGGCTTACTTTGGTATCTGGTCATTCTTCAGCCAAGCGCACACCAAGAACCCAGGACACAGAACAACATTGCCAAACTCGACAGAAAGACATCAAGTGTACAGGGATTCTTGCTCATGGCAGGCCAGGGTGATCAGACACAAAGGGTAAGGAATGAGGAATTTGATCAGATATCAAGGGTGATCAGACTGACTTGCCAGGATTCTTGCTACAACTGGACTACGCAGGCCCAGAAGGGACAGGAGCCTAACAAAAGTTTGGTCAAAGAGAGAGTCTTTGTCACCAAATATCACAGCCCTATAAAAGTTACCTAGCCTGTTTAAGCCTCAGATCAGTTACCTCACATAAAATATAGGCTATATTGTCTACCTTATAGAACGATTTTTAAGATTAAACAATAGTATATATAGTGACTTCATAAGTGCACAAATTTTCTCTCCCTTCCTCTTTAAATGCAGTCTGAAAATGAATATACATAGTACTATTTCTAAGCAATCATCTCTTCCCTTATTTTGATTTTCCTCAGTCTCTTCACTTTTAATTAGCATTCTACTGTTAACCTAATTCAGCAAGGATCTGTTGCATGTCCACTATGTGGCTAACACTAATTAAAAATGCTTATCAGGTTAGCACTCTAAATCCAGCTGTTTACAATGAACATCAAATTTTCCAAATTGGATATCAGGAAATATGATCCCAAAGTAAGGATTTTTAGAAAATTTTAATCTATTTAGATGAAGACTCCCAAAAGGTATATAAATTAAATAAAATATTCTTAACCTTTTAGTGAATTGCCCTTTGCTTACTCATACAACAAAATAACTGGATCAGATGCCACATGCCAGGAACTGGGCACTGGGAAGAAGTAAGAAACCATCACAGCAGACTGTCAGTACCCTGCCTTTACCCCCAGCTTCTGTTCCCATTTCTGTACACTGGCTTCTTGTGCACTTTCACTCACTCTTGCATTAGTGACCACAACTACTTAGCAGCTCTTCTCAGTAAAAGGAGGAGTCTACTTCATTATCCTTTGAATCTGGCCTGGCCTTGTGACTTCTTTTTGTCCAGTACAATGTGGCAGATACATCTTCTAAGTCTAGGTCTCAAGGGTCTTCCAGTTTCTTCTCTCATACTTTTGCTGACCTGATATAGCCATGTCAGGAAGCCTGAACAGCTATGGGAAGAAGAGAACATGTAAACAGAGACAAGCTGTCTCCACTCAGGGGTCCTAAACCTTTCAGGCCCCAGCCAACCTGTCTGGTGATTACAGCTGCCATAGTGACCCAAGGAGAAGTCAGCAGAAGAACTGCCCAGCTGAGCCCAGTGAAAACTGCTGACTCACAGAACCATGAGGTTGTTTTAAGCCACAAAGTTTTGGGACAGTTTGCTATGCAGAAATACATGACTAGTATAAATTTTAAGAAGCTAGTACCTACGTCTCTAACAGCAGACCACAGTGGACCCTGCTTTATTTGCATGAATGAAAGTCAGAAGTACCTTCTCCAATGCAGCCCTAAACCAACGACTGACAAATGTGAGAAGGTGCAATCCACACCTTCTCCAGAGCTCCATATAGCACAACACTAAATTCACCCTCTACAGGAATTTGCTAAATACTGCACACCTGCTTATCCTCCAGCTCTTCCCAGTCCATTTCTCCCTCCTTTGTTGATTTTACCCAGAGATATTTCCTAAATAAATATTTTAACACAAAACTTTAGTCTTGAGCTCTACATCTGAGGAATCAAATTTAATACTACTTCCTGGGAAATAGTCCTAGGAAGCACACCCTCGGGATGGGATTCCGAGTTAGACCATTCTCTAGTCAAATGGCAACAGGGTCTCCATTTTGTTGGTAAGTAAAGATGGACAACTTGTAGCATGAATAGAATTGTTAAGACTTTACTCTACAGTTGGGATTGGGATGGGACGGAGGTTGAAGGAGATGTGCTGGCTTATATTACGTTATTAAGTACGAAATGTATGATTTCCTTAAGTACTAAGTTTGACAGTTGGTATCTCTGACATTTCACTTTGACATTTCTCATTTTATTTTTATTGTGAAGGTACAACCTCAGTCTTCTAAATGCACATTTTGGCTTCTGATTATCTTTCACATTTTTTAGAGCAATTTTGTGACCACGGATAAGTAAAAAAATTCATGTTATTTTCAAATGTGAGTTCCGTCATGAAACCAATACATCTCAGACAGCTCAAAATATCAATGAAGTGTTTTGGGAGGATGTGGTTAATGAACGCACAGTATGTTGATGGTTTGAGAAGTTCCATTCTGGTGATTTTAATCTTGAAGATGAGCCATGTGGGTGATCTGAGACCAAGGTGGATAATGATGAGGTGAAAACTATAGTGGAAGCAAATCCATCTCGACCTATGTGAGAATTAGTAGCAAGGTTTGATGTTACTATTCCAACAATATTGGACCATTTGAAACAAATCGGCAAGATGAAGAAGCTGGATAGATGGGTTCTGCATGAATTAAATGAGCATCAAAAGAAAAATCATCTCGAAGCTTGCCTTTCTTTGGTGTCACGACATGAAGGCAAACCATTTCTATACTGTATGGTTATGTATGATGAAAAATGGATTCTTTTTGATAATTGCAACTGTTTGGCACAATGGTTGGATAAAGATGAAGTGCCCAAAACACAGTCCAAAACTGAATATTCATCAAAAATGTTAATGCTGTCTGTTCGGTGGTCCAGCGCTAGTATTAATATCATCCATTACAGCTTCATGAAACCTGCTCAGTCAATTATAGCAGATGCCTACTGCAACCAATTGGATGACATGATGAGGATGCTTGTGATTAATCAGCTAGATTGGTCAATAGAGACAGGCCAATCCTCTTGCAAGGCAATGTCCAACCACATGTCACACAAACAACACTGCTAAAACTACAGAAGCTGGACTTGGAAACTCTCTTTCATCTACTGTATTCACCAGATCTTGCACCAACTGAATACCACTTCTTCCAGGCTTTGGACTACTTCTTGCAAGGAAAAATATTCAATTCTCAACAAGCTTTAGAAAACGCCTTTGGCAATTTCATCACCACTTGTTCTCCAGGCTTCTTCACTGCTGGCATAAGCAAGCTACCATTAAGATGGCAAAACTCTGTGGATAGTTTAGGCACACATTTTGATTAATTGTACTGCTTCTTGTTTGAGATATAATAAATTATACTTTTGAACTGAAATAGGACATTTCATATTTAATGATAATATACTACATTAGATGTTTAAGAGATATGAGAGAAAGGTAAAATCATAAGGAATGTAGAATCGATTGTTCCTAAGTGCGACTTGTGGCTGAAGAATGAAAATGGCAAGCTCAGTTCAGTCAATTAATTACCAACTCAGAGCATGGCATGAAATTCACAAGGCCTTAGTGGTAGCATTTAAAGAGACTCTCATCACTTACAGCTGGAAGGTGAACCAGCTTAATCTCAGGCCCAGAACCTGTTAGTCTGAGTAGCAGAGCTTCAAAGGAATCTTAATTCATACCCTTTGCAGGTGTCTTAATTTTGAATCAGGGGCCTGATAGGGAACACGTGAACCCCTGAAACTTAGGATGGAGAGATTTGGGCGGATGTATTTGAAAACATTGAGAACTGTCTAGAAAATTTGGAATATAAGATCCCTTTAGTTATGCTAGATTAGAAAAAAAAAACTTAATTGCCTATTCTGATAGAATTTGAGCCACCAAGTTATGAAATTATGTAATTGAGTAATGTGTATTCACATTGTTTTCTTTTTCCAAGATGTAATTATATACCTCATATAATTCTCATGTTTCATAGAATAAATTTATATTAGATAGTGACATGTATAATATTCTAACTATGACTTTTTTTAAACTTTTAATTATAACCTCAATGATTTTTCTTTTTTTTCCCTTATATTACTCTGATGTATTTTTTTAACTCTCAGTACTATCATTGGAGGTAGTTTAATGTCCCCTCATTTGGTAAAAATTTTTCAAATGCTATGAAGGAAAGAAACAGGCTAGCATATATGTAGCTTGTATATATTCAAAATAGTGTTTTATACGTGTCTTCAAACTGAGAAACAGCTTGATAATCAATGTACTATGCTAAATGTGTGCTATTTGGCAGTCTTCGTGCTTAATGAACTAATTAATCATTCTATAATGCTATCAAAGAGATTAAATTAGGCTTTTATACCTATCTTAATATCCATTGACTTTTTGACACACTTTTAGCTACTTTTAAATACATCAAAGGATATAGCTATTTAAAATACACTAATGTGTCATTTAACAATAGGGATGCTATCTGAGAAATTTGACTTTAGACGATTTTATCATTGTGCAAAGATCATAGAGTACACTTACACAAACCTAGATGATACAGTCTACTACACACAGCCTATGTCTCCTAGGCTACACACCTATACAGCAAGTTACTATACCGAATATTATAGGCAATTGTAACACAATGGTAAATACTTGTGTATTTAAACATAGAAAAGGTAATGTGTTGCACTGTTATGTCTATGACATCACTAGCTGATAGGCATTTTTCAACTCCATTATAATCTTATGGGACCACTGTCATATGTGTGGTCCATCATTGAATGAAACATTCTTATGTGGTGCCTGACTACATATGGTTTTTCAGAAAAAGACATATGTGTGTGTTACAATATTCATGCACTGTAGGATAGTGATCGGCTTTGGGTCTAACTCTGCCATCCTATCCCAGCATTCTTTTTTCAATGACGCTTCATACTAATCACCTATCCTCCTTTGAGTCAGTTTTACCATCCTACTGGTTCCCTCGATAATGATTAAATAAATATTTGGAATATACACACCATGTATTTGGGAATCTTATTTTTAACTTTGAAAATTTTATATTGACACTAAGTATATTTGAAGAACAATGAGGGGACTATGCTAGAGGGAGTGGAGAGAGAAGTTGGAAATGAGGACAGAGAGCTCTCAGAGGGGAACTAGGCAGCAGACAATAAAGGCCTTTGCTGGCTTTCGAAAGGACTTGTACTTTTACTCTGACAGATGAGGGAAGCATGGAAAAGTTTTGAGCAAAGGAATGCCAAAATCTGACTTTGGTTTTATGGCGTAGTCTTTATATGTAACAACCCTGAGGCACAAACCATAAAGGAAGAAATATGCCATCTTAACTACATAAAAATTAAGGTCTTTAGCAAAGCCAAAATGCTATAAATGATGGTTAAAAGCTAATAAAAAATCTTGGAGAAAATATTTGCATAAATGTGACAAAGGATTAATACTACTTCAGTAAAATTAAGAGCTAATTTTGTGAAAGTATTTGGATAGGATCCCAAGATTCCAAACACTCAAATCTTATTCTGTCATTGTGTGTCCTTATTCATCTTCTAATAATATTGAATTGGGTATTAGCAAATGCGATACGACAGGGTGTTTAAATGCGTTTGCACAGGTTGGCTTACTGTTTTTCCTGTGATCTCCATCAGAGGAGCATACCCAGGTCTCAAGTCCCAGAATGATGAAATACACAAAGCAAATTTGAATCTGTCCAGATTTCTGGAGAGCAGCATAGAAGAGTGATAGCTGATTCACAGATCTGTAAGTGAAGAAAATAAATGTTTGCCACTTTATGTGTCTGAGATTTTGAAGTTGTTTGTTATACAGATTTATTGTATCAAGACTAACACACGCTAAGAACCTCAAAGTTTAAAATAAAAGAGGTATAGACCTGTCTCTTCCAAAGCCCTCTCCCAAGTAACGACACTCTGTCTCACTGCTGCAACACTACGGGTGAAGAGAAAGAAGCAACCTCAAAACACTGAAACTCCAGAGAAAAGTAACTTTATTTCCACAACTGTGATCTAATAAATGTTGTTTAATAATGATGTTGGTTAACATAGCTTTATTTCCATAACTGTTTTCCAAAAAATATTCTTTAAAAATTGTATTGGTTAACATCTATTTAGGACAAACTATTTTTTCAGGAGCTATTCTCAGCTGTTAGCATAGTTAAGAGAATCGACTCTAAAGTCATACTATCTAGGATCAAATTTCAGCTGTCATTCATTGGTCGTCAAGTGTTGGCAAGGTAGTTAACCTCTCTGTACTTCCTCTTTGGTAAGTTGCAGATAACAGATTGGACTTTATAGCTCATGGGATTGATGTGAAGATTAAATGTGTTAATATATAAAGTAGACAGAACAGTGCCTGGTACATAGTGATTATTATTATTATTACCTGTATGAATTTGTTTACTTTTTGAAACAACAAAGAAGGCAGTTATTATTCTCATTGTATAAGCTGCTTTGAACAAAAGGCAGGATAGCAAAAGGTCTAAAAGCAACTTTTCGCTCTTTATCACTTGTTTGATTATCTTTTTTGCAAAATACTTAATCTCTTTTTCTGATGTGTTTTAATTATAAAATGGGTATAACAACAATAATACCCCTCCTTGGGGATAATACATGTTTGTGTATTGGAGGGAAGTTGGGGTGAAAGGGAGGTAGTTTGGTGAGAAAGTGCATAAAGGAGCCCAAGAAGTCCCAAATCCTTAATGTGCATATATATATATATATATATATATATATATATACCTCTGCAGACAAAATTTTAAATGATAAAAAATCAATATAAAATAGACAAATGACATGGAAAAAATGATTTGACCAGTACACTTTAAAAAGAAATATGTTCAATATTAAAAAATACAATTTAAAATGAGATGCCATCTGGCGATTATCAAATTGGAACAGACCTTGAAAGTGTTCTGCCAGTGCAGATGAACTGTGGTGGGAACGTCTTTTCTTACACTGCTGTCAGGGGAGAGGGAGGTGGGTTAGGGAGTATAAATTGAGGCAATTCTTCAGCAGGACAAGTTTGTAATATGGATCGATAAACTTAGGTCATAATGGCCAAAAAAGTCCGTCAACGAATGGATAAATAAATTTAGGCATAGTCATACAAAGGAATAATATTCAATAACAAAAGGGACCAAATTACCAAATATATATCTCAAATATAGTATGATATATTTTATGTATATCAACCTGGATCACTCAAAAACACGTTGAGTGAAAGAAGCCAGAAGGAGTCATACATCTTGTATGATTCAATTTATATCAAATTCGGTGCAGGCAAATAAAAGCTATGGTGTCAAAAAATGAAAACAGCGGTTTACTCTGGCAGGTTTGCGGGGAATGGGCAAAGCTGAGGGAAGAGGGGGAATCAACTGGAAAGGACAACAAGGGAATATTCTAGGGTCATGAAATATTCCATATTTTGACATAGATACTGTTAAAGTCCCCATTTTACAAATGAGGAAACTGGTGGTGGTTGCACGGGAATGTCTATTTCTCCAATCTCTTTCAATTGTACACTTAATATTTGGGCATTTTGTTGCCTGTACATTTAGCTTAGTTTTAAAGGAGGGGGGCAGGCATCTCAGATGCATACGGTTTGTCTCAGCAATTGCAATATGCATTGGGAATGTGTCCTAAGTGTTAAAAGATGTATATACTAAGAATTAATGAGTTTAACAAGCTTATATTTCTGTCTTCATCTGTTCAGGCTGCTATAACAAAATACCATAAACTAGGTGGCTTACAAACAACAGAAATTTATTTTTGACAGTTTTGGAGGATGGGAAATCCAAGATCGAGGCAATGGCAGATTTGGTGTCTGGTGAGGGCCTGTTCCTAATAGATGGCACCTTCTGGCTATGTCCTTACATGATGAAAGGAGCAATGCAGTTGTCTTGGGGCCTCTTTTATACGGAGCCTAATCCCATACACGAGGGCTCTGCCCTCAGGACCTAATCACCTCCCAAAGGTCCCACCTCCTGATACTATCACCTTAGGTGATTAGATTTCAACATATGAATGGGGGGGCCACGAACATTAAGATCATAATAATTTCTAATAGCACATTACGTGATAAACTACTCAGTCAAGCCAGGAAACTTGAGATTACCCTTCTCTCATTTCTAGACATACATTTCATAATATCCTAAAACAAATTAGCTCAAACGACAAAATAATGGCCTGAAGATTTTTGGTTTATTTCTTTTCTAACTAATTGCTTTAGAATATCTCTGACACTTCAACAGCTTTTTTCTTTTCTAGAGTACTTTAAGGCTCTTTGACAGAACACAGACCTTGTAGAATATATAAATTTAAAAGGCTTAGCATCTTCAAAATAAAATGGCCAATGAAATTACACTGTATGATATTATAATGGTTGATACATGTTCTAAATTAGCCCAAACTCAGTCTTATGACACTGACCCAGAAATATAAATGACATGGGAGATTATAATAGAACTAAAAATCATCTTATGAACTCCAAGGTCATCCCCTGGGTTTCAGAATTAAAAATTGAAATACAGAATATGCTTATTAGAAAACTGAAAGTAACATCATTTTGTGAACTCAAGTGACCTGCCTTCTCTATGCATCTGATATTTTTGCTTCCTAAAACAGATTGCTACTAACCAGTATAGTTTGTGTATACTGGGCAGAGTGTGTGCTGAGTCACCATCCAGGCACCTGAGCTCCCAGGAGGTTACCACATGGGGAGCTGCTTCCTGTTTGGGCATCACATCGGAAAGCTGCAGTAGTAACTGGAACACATGAGTCAGTTGCACAGTTTATGAGTATACACAGGGGGCTGCCATTTTTCTGAAAGTCTTTGTGCACTTCTCATGCAGCCACTTCTGTATTATCCAGTACCCTCCCCTGAAGGAATGGGATAAACTAGGTGTGATGGTTAATTTTAGGTGACAACTTGACTGGATTAAAGAATACCTGGAGAACTGGTAAAGCATTACTTTTGAGAGTGTCTGTAAGGGTGTGTCTAGAAGAGATTGGTGTGTGAGTCACTGGACTGAGTGGGGAAGATCTGCCCTAAATGTGGGTGGACATCATCCATTATGCTCAAGGCCCAGATGGAACAGAAAAGGAGAGAAAAGGTTTTCCTCTCTGTCTCTTCTGAAACTAGGACACTTTCCTCCTTCTGCCTTTGGACAGCAGAACTCCAGGCTCTTTGGCTTTGGGACTTTGGGACTTACACCAACAGTCCTCTGGGTTCTCAGACCTTTGGCCTCAGACTGAGAGTTACACTATTGGCCTTGCTGGTTCTGAGGCCTTCAGACTCAGACTGAGCCATGCTACAGGTATCCCATGGTCTCTAGCTTGTAGACGGCCTGTTGTGGGCCTTCTCAGCCTCCATAGTCATCACCATGAGACAATTCTCCTAATAAATTTCCTCTTTTCTGTCTGTCTATCTTTCTATGTATCTACCTACCTACCTATCTACCTGTCTATCCATCCATCCTATATTGGTTCAATCTCTCTGGAGAACCCTGACTAATATACTAGGTAAATTTGGAAAACATGAAAGATTGTTATCATCCAATTTATTTAATATACTTTTCACTTCAGCTTTCTATAACAATAAAACATGTCTAATTACATCATCATCCACCAGGTGACAGGCTTCAAAGACTTTACTGCTGAAAAAATAAAATGAAAAGCATGAACTACCTTCAAAAGAGTACATAAACACAAATAAATATAAAAATGAGTTCAATTATTTTATACATATTTTATGCATCTATTAGCAAAACAAGGCACAACTTTTAACCTCATGGCATGTTTAACAATGTAAACTATTACTTTT
>RJWJ010032046.1:0-18780 GCA_004363605.1 Indri indri
AAAAAAAAAAAAAAAGGAAAGGGAAGAGTGGGGAATTAGTGTTTAATGGCTGCAGAGTTTCAGCTGGAGATGATGAAAAAGTTCTGGAGATGGATAGTACCTTCACAACGAGGTGAAGGTACTTAATGTTGTTGAATTGTACACTTAAAAATGATTTAAATGATAAATTCTATGTTATAGATATATTTCACTACAATAAGAAAATCTTTAAAAATATTGACTACTTTAAAAAATTGATATCTTGCCCCATCCCAGTTAAATCGGAATCCCTGGGGTTGGAACCTAGACATCAGTATTTTAGTAGACTGTGGAATTGCTGAATGAGTATATTTATTTCACTCATTCATTCAAGAAACACACACTGAATATGCATTATGAGCCAGGCACCATCCTAGGCACCAGGGACACCTGGGTGAATTTAAAAAAAAAAGGTTCCTGCCCTCTTAGAGCTTACAATTCTGTGGTCAAAGGTGGACAACAAGGCAGTAAACAAAGAAATATTTAACTACAAATTCAGAAACCTGTTTTAACCATCTAAGTGAGCTCGAACTAAGAAGGTGGAGATGGATGGAGGAGCAGTGGGAATGGATGGACTTGAGATATTACTGTAGGGAGAAGTCACAGGCCTCAGGGATGGAGCACCAGGCAGGAACATCTGGCTGCATGTTGCTGATGGATCGGAAGTAAGAGGTCGATGAGAGCGAGAAATAAAGGATGACTCCCAGGTTTCCAGCTTGAGCACTGGAGGACCAATGGGAGAGACACAGTGGCTGACTATGACAAGTAGGGCTGACAACACGAGCAAATTGAAGTTATTCCACTTGCTAATTAAAACCATGAAGTATGCTTCCATGTATAACACAAAACCACCAAATACATTTGGATGCACCTAACTCCCAACCTTGGCAGTGATTGTCCCAAGTTTTGCAGGAGTCACTTGTTCACCAGGGACATAAGGATACCAGGATTTAATGTAGGAGAGATAATTCCAGGGCTAGCCTTTCTGCTAAGTGACTGAATAATCTTTGACATGTCCTGTCACTTGTTTGTGACTTAATTTCCTCATCTGGAAAAGTGGGGTTCATAATATATCTCAAAACAGAGCTGTCTAGAAAATGAAATAAAGATAATGCATATTAAAAGGTTATAAAATGTTTCTTAATTGTAACAGTTTAGACATTCTTGTTTCAATTTTCTCTTTCACAGTCTTTTTTTTTTTTTTTTTTTTTTGAAATTGGGTCTCACTCTGTTGTGTGGGCTAGAGTGCAGTGGCACCATCATAGCTCACTGCAACTTCAAACTCCTGGGCTTGAGGGATCTGCCTGCCTCAGCCTCCCGAGTAGCTGGGACTACAGGCATGCACCATCACACCTGGATAATTTTTCTGTTTTTTTGTAGAGATGGGGTCTCGCTCTTGCTCAGAGTTGGTCTCGAACTCCTGGCCCCCAACAATCCTACTGCATGAGTATCCCAAAGTGCTAGGCTTACAGGCATGAGCCACCTCGCTTGGCCCTTTTCATAGCCTTAACAATGCCACCTGAAGCCACCATTCCCATAGCTATTAAAAATTTATCAGGCTGTATCTTTTAGCTGTTGTCTCTTGAGCATACCTACATTCCCAATCATCCAAAAATCTCAAAACAGTTTGTGGATTACCACCGTTATTTCGTAAGGCACTTCTAGAGAGGAAACATGCCACTGCCACCTATAGCCAAGCAAGTTGTACCCCAGGTAGACAAGTGACTCATGCAGAACTGGGAACAGTCGCTGCCAAGGCTGGGAGTTCAGTGCACTCAAACATATTCAGTGGTTTTGTGTTTTACATGGAACCATACTTCACGGTTTTAATTAGCAAGTGGAGGCCAGGGGTGGTGACTCAAACCTGTAATCCTAGTACTCCGGGAGGCAGAGGCAGGAGAATTGCTTAAGCCCAGGAGTTGGAGGTTGCTGTGAGCAAGGCTGACACCATGGCACTCTAGCCCGGGCAACAGAGCGAGACTCTGTCTCAAAACAAAACAAAACAAAAATTAGCAAGTGGAATAATTTCAACTTGCTCATGTTGTCAGCCCTACTTGTCATCATCAGCCACAGGGTAACTAGTGAGGGAAATGAATCAAAGGGTTTCTGTTGTGACAAGGAGTCCAACATTTATTTCTAGGGCGATTCCTATATAGGCTGGAAAATTGGGCAACTCCCTTTGGTTGCCATTAGATGTCACTCTAGACAGGCAAGAGAGTCCTTGGAGGTGTCTGCAGAACTAACTAACTGTAAAGGAATGCTGTCGTTTGGCTCCAAAAATGGATTCGACCTCACTGCCGGGACTTGCCGCACTGAGAGTGCCAGGAAACGGTTGCCAGGCCCCAGCGATGGAGCGTGGAGGAAATATCCAGTTGCACCCTATGCAATGGAAACCTCACTTCCCTGGAACCAAAACAGAATTTAGGATTGAACAAGACTGCCCTCCCCTTTCACCCTCCCTAACCCCTAAACCTTTGTTAACCACAAGTTTCAATTCTTTGCAGTTACAAAAGAACAGAAGTTTTTCCTATTTATTTAATAAACTCAGAAACTGCATTTTCTCTGCCTTCTTTCATGAAACACATCTTTCATTTCTGCTAGACTATTTTTTTGTGTGTGTGTGTGGCCCGAGGGCAAAAAACCGTGGGACTTATTCTCTCTTCACCTTTCAAACTTTTCCAGATTTAGACAGTTCAGTGACAAGGTTTGGTGTCCTCATGTCTGATGAGGACCCTCAATGTCTGAACATTCATCTTAAGGGTCAAAATGAAATTGGTTGGGCCTAGTGGCTCACACCTATAATCCTAGCACTCTGGGAGGCTGAGGTGGGAGGATCGCATGAGGTCAGGAGTTCAAGACCAGCCTCAGCAAGAGTGAGACTGCGTCTTTACTAAAAATGGAAAGAAATTAGCTGGGCCACCAAAAATAGAAAAAATTAGCCGGGTACGTTGGCACATGCCTGTAGTCCCAGCTACTCGGGAGGCTGAGGCAGGAGGATTGCTTAAGCCCAGGAGTTTAAGGTTCCTGTGAGTTAGGCCGATGCCTTGGCACTCTAGCCCAGGCAACAAAGAGATTCCGTCTCAAAATAAAATAAAATAAAAGGAGTCAAAA
This sequence comes from Indri indri, assembly GCA_004363605.1. Taxonomy (NCBI): domain Eukaryota; kingdom Metazoa; phylum Chordata; class Mammalia; order Primates; family Indriidae; genus Indri; species Indri indri. Next base: position 3,130 of record RJWJ010032046.1, read on the forward strand.
TGAAATAATGCAAATAGTATGTTTAACTCAGATTCTAGCCCACAGTAAGCTCTTAAGAAATGTTAACTGTTATTATTATTATTATTGCATCTGGACCATGAGGCTAAGATAATTGTCAGCCAGGACCTAGAGGAACAAGACTGGTTGCAAGGATGCAAGGCCACCCTCCCAAGGCGGCTGGGCAACCTGAACCAGGCTGTCACTGGGAACAACCCCTCCCTGAGCAGTCCGACCACAGGGGAAGGGGAAGTAGCGTGGCATCATGAAAACCAATAATTTTGCTTTTAACAGACACTGTTTACTGGCCGTGTTTTATGTGACAATATAGCTAGGGGTTTTAATTGGCAACTAGAATGTCAACTCCATTATGCCTGCCTTTAACTCTTCTTATCAGCGGTACCATTAACTTGTACTGAATACTGACTATGTTTTAGGGCCCTGTGCTAGACACTTGGCATAATTTCTCATCTAACTTCCCTGAGCCTCAGAGTTCGCATCCATAATAATGGTAGGATGTGTGAGAAATAGTTAATAATGTACATTGTCTTGCTTTCTGTAGGCTTGTTTCATTTGAAAATAGGATAGGATTGCTTGCAAATCAATTCTAATGCTTTTGCTTTTCCAATCCCTTTTCTTTTTTGGTCTAGCTGAGTGTTTTTTGAGACTTCACTCAGTCACAGAGCCCCCGGAAGCTTACTAATACCTCCTCTGTTCTGCTCTGAGCTCCAAAGAAATAAAGCAACTTGCTTCAAAGTTTTGCTGGCAGTGATTCTGGGGCTAGGAATCAACCAGTTCCTGAATCTTTGGCTCTGCTTAAGTAATCAGATCTCCATCCTCTCCCAAATTAACATGAGTGTTTGGTTTTTATGAAAATTAAATCTCTATAAGCATCCTGAGCAAAGAGCAATATAAATACCAGAACTGCCTAACAGCCAGAAGGGATGTCATTACTCACTCACTCTGATATTTAGCTATGTCGGATGGGGAAAACCTTTTGCTTTATATAACTGTACTTACAGACACGCAGGCTGCAGATGAATCGGGCAAGGAGCTCCAAATGCATGTAGGATGCGAGAGAAGTAGGAAATAGAGCCAAAGATGCTAGGGATCCTTCCTAGTATTCTGCACAGAGAAGATTCTTCATCAGCCTCTGGCCTGGTTTGGAAACCATGAGAGTAAAGGCCTGACCACAGATCTCTGGGTAACTGAGTTAGAATTGAATGGAAATGGAAAATGAAAGAACTTGGATGGGCTTTCATTTAGTATTAAAGGGACAGAGGCTTAATGAGTGTCTTCAAGTACAAACTGTGGTGGGAGATGACTACCACTGTTTTTCCTTATGTATTAGATGGAAACAGACAAATTCTAGCTTAGTGAATTCAGGTTAGGTCCAGGTGGGATCTTTTTGACATAGGAGTTAAATACTAGAATGTGTTACTGAGGTTGCAGAACCTCTTTCAGTTGGAGTGATTAAATACCTGTTTGTTTGGCAGAAGATTGGAGGCAAGGGAGTGAACTCTCTTAGCTCTCTAAATATATATACTTACCCTATTAACGGTGTGACAACAAATATCCCTGTTTATCCAATAAACAGGTGTGCCTTAGGATTTAAGCACGTTTAAATTTATCAAGTCGATCCTAGATAAATATAAGACCTGTGCATTTCACAGAACAGAAACTGGATCCAGCAGCCAGGGCTAGAATGGCAGAAGGGATCCTCGCTCTTTCTGTATGGCCTCTGATCATTGTCTCTTCCAACCTGTCCTTTGGACCCTCTAGCAGCTGAAGGCGAAGCTATGTGACCCCAAGTATCTTTGTCCAGGAGGAAAGAAAAGAAACTAAACCCTACGGGAATGTCAGCAATGTGGGCTTGGCAAATGGGGAATGCTGGGAATGAGACCACAGTCCAGAGTTCAGATCTCACAGCTTGCCTCGCCCAGCCCTTCAAGAAACATGAAGCGGTGGCTCCCCGAGAGGGGCTCTCCGCTTTGGAGCTGTGAATCCTGCTTCTGAATCATATTGCTGTTCTAAGCCCTCGTGTCTTATTATAGCTAGAAACATTTCATCCAGTCTGGCTCAGGCTGCAGAGAACTAAACGTGTTGTCAAAATACTCCTTAAACTTGGGGTCCAACAAGACCGCACAGGCAGCTGTCTTTATTATCAAACTGTTCTGTCTAATGCTTACCAAGGCATTTGCAGCATTGCTCCCATCACGGTGCTCTTCAAAATGAATTTCCCTCAGAAGTAGTTTTTTAAATTATTGCGAATTTCTGGAAGGACAGTCAGGAAACTTGCAATATTGGTTACCTTGGGGGAGGGGACCTAGGAGGTAGGGGACAGGGGTGGAAAGGAGACATGTGTTTCACTGTATACCTCTTTATATCTTTTGACTTATTTACATGCATGTATTACCTATTCCAAAATAAATACAATTTTTAAACATAAAGTTTTAAAATTCTGTGTGGAATTTAACTTAGCTCTTTCTTTTCCAAATCTGGTTTATTTTCCTTTCTGTTTCAGCTCCCAATTTTACTAATAATCACAACGACCACATCTACCTTTTGCTGACCATTTATATACTAGGTACTTTGGTCCACATCTTCCATTCATGATCTCATTTAACAAGCCAATGAGAAGGTTCTGTGATTATCCACATTCTACAGATGAGGCAACTGAGGCTTAGGGAGAGGTCCTTTAGCCAGTAAATATCAGATCTAGGATTCAAATTTGGGTCCGTCTGACTAGCCACAGCTTACAACACCCACAACCTACTGCCTCAGCACCTATGAGAACAACAAAGTATTAAACTGCATCAAACATATTAGGAACTTTCTTACAAATTCCGTCATCAACCAAACTCCTAAAAGGCACTAAAGTAATGAAGCACATTTAATGCCTGCTCTTTGTTCGATGGCAAAGCTGGGTGTTCAGTACCTGTGCCTTTATGTGTTGGGGCACAGGTTATTTCTGCAGAATGACTGCAGATGCCAGGCTATCAAAGTATGAGGCTCCTGGCCGGGCGTGGCGGCTCACGCCTGTAATCCTAGCACTCTGGGAGGCCGAGGCGGGCGGATTGTTTGAGCTCAAGAGTTCGAGACCAGCCTGAGCAAGAGCGAGACCCTGCCTCTACTAAAATTAGAAAGAAATTAATTGGCCAACTAAAAATATATATAGAAAAAAAAAATTAGCCGGGCATGGTGGCACATGCCTGTAGTCCCAGCTACTCGGGAGGCTGAGGCAGAAGGATTGCTTGAGCCCAGGAGTTTGAGGTTGCTGTGAGCTAGGCTGACGCCATGGCACTCACTCTAGCCCGGGCAAAAGAGTGAGACTCTGTCTCAAAAAAAAAAAAAAAAAAGCATGAGGCTTCTGTTCCCCTGCAACCAAACCCCGAGCAAGGACCCTCTCACTTGGACACATTGTGAGCAGCATTCAAACGGAAAGCATACCCTTTTGGTCTGAGATAGAAGACAGCACCAGTAGACACAACGGCCCTATTTCTGGCTTAAGGGGAAAAGCTCTCAGGTTCAGAGCAAAGCTGTAAGAATCTTAGGGGCCCCATGAAAGGACAAGCCCCTGTATTGCTGGTAGTTTCTATGGACACAAGAAGAAAGGACAGGATGGCAATGAAAAATAACCAAGCAGCTCGCAATCTGAGACGAGGCTGCAGAAGGCCAGGTGGAATAACAGCTGATAATATATCATACACCCTGTCATCCAAAGACAGAAAAGGGGTTTTATAAACAGTCATCGACTTCTCAAAGTTTTGTGGTGAAAATCAAGGCGGGGATCTGGTAATCATCCTTAAATAAACCTGCCTTCCTTCATGTAGCTTATTCTCGCTGTTAGGGAGGGGCTTTATAAGAATATCCTTGAGATACTTTGCAGTTCAAAAGCATCTTCACATGCTTTACCTCATTTGATCAAGCAAGGGTCCTTGTCGTGCTCTAGTGCTGGCGTCCAAAAACCTCCCTCTCCACGCCCCCTTCCCCTCAAAAAGCAATCAAGCGAGGCTGCCTTTGAATACCAGTGGCAGGCAGGGTTCCATGTCTGTGGACTGTGTCCAGGGTAGAGCATGTGGGGACAAGTACTTGATTTTAAACAATGAGAGTCACGGCGATTCAGTGTTGGCACTAGAGCAAGATGTAAGAGGGATTTCTCCCGCCTCCTTCCCCTTCGAAGTTTGCATTCATGATGCTCTCGAAATTCACCATGCACAACATGAGTGTCCACCAGGGTGAGCCAGGTGGCCAAGAAGCACAGGTGATGGGAACATTCTGAGCCAGGAGACCTTGCTCTCTCCCCACGCCCACCGGTCTCTAACCAATAAATCCCAACAGAATGCCAACCTCCACGCTATGCAGGACTGCCATCATTCCAACGACATGACCTGGAAACTGACTTCTAATTAATAGTTAAGAATTTAAGAAAAGATCCAAGGTAAATATGTACTGTGGCTGACAGGGGCTTTCTATGAGAAACCAAACCTTCTCATAAGTGTTTTAAAAACTTAACCTTTTTGAAACTTTCATTATTTCCCCCCAAGGAGGAAAAGTAAATTGAATTTAAATTCTCCTTAACAAGAGAATTAAATACTAAGGAAGAGGATTTTGTTGCCTAGAGTTGATCTTTTGGGGGCCACAATTTATTGTAGTATCTACAATTTTTTTTTCATCTTCCAAGAACCAATCTTTTCCCCATTAGGAGCAATATTGCCCCCTTTGAGAATACATTGCAAAGAGGAAATTCAAACGTTTATCTTTTAGAAACATAATTTTTCTTCCAAAATGGCCACTTATGCATCATTCTTAACTTGAAAATTATGAGCTGTATCACACAACTGGCATCACAGTGCTGAACAGGAAAAAAAGGTCTGTTGTGTATGTTTTTGTGTTTCAAGCTTTTTTTTTTCCTTTCCCAATCAGGTAAATTTGGTCTTAATCACTTTATTTCTGTTTTAAAAATCTGTGGCCCACAGATCGACATCTGTGGCCAAGTTGCCCCTCAGCAACCCTGCAATAACCTGGTTGTTTACTAAGGACAAAGAAAGCAAGGTTGTGTACTGTACCTTCAAGTTAAGCTCGGATTTTCCCTTCTAGTCTGGAAGAAGCGGAATGGTACGTTTGAATCGGCCGGGATCCCTGGGGGTGTGTGCAGCAGGCATCTCTCCTTAAATAGTGTGCCCCCTCCCCTCGCACACTCAGATGGCCATGGGAAGCCTGCCTAATCTCTCCTGCTGTGGGAAGGGTGTGATAAACGACAAGCTTGGGTTTATTTCTGGCTTCAACCCACAACCCGTTTATTGTGTGATCCTGAGTAAAATAATTTAGCCTGGTTGTCCCCCATCTCTGCCCTCTAGAACATGGATATGATGTTACTAAATCTGCAGCCCACTTCACAGGGATGTCCTAAGAGGAAGACAGGCCACTGGTAAAAAAACCCGGTGAGGACCCAAAGGGAATGTGTGCAAACTCAAAGGTTTATTACGAGAACTGCAAATAGATCTGAACTTTAGTCCAATAAACACATCCAGGGAGTTCTAAAGTTCCTTTGGTTCTAAACCACACGCTAACCACACCCCATGATAAAAATCAAAACAAAACCAGGTAACAACCTGTGCTTGTTGGTCTTTTCTCCCAAGACAAATGGCTCAGCCGCAGGGGTGTCTCCTGCTGAGCACACGTGGACTGCTTTCCCAGGGAGGGTACCCGCGTTTATTAGCTGACACTGATCACATGGTCATTACTTCACCAGCTGGCCACTGAGCCCACGCCCTCGGCTGGGGAAGGTGGTAAAGAAGGAATAGTGACAGCTTGGACATCTGATACCCCCAACCTGGCAAGGAATTGTCAGAAGCTAAGCTGAGGAACCTGAAGGGGAAGTCTCAGGTGCTGCCCTCAGACACGTCCCAAAGCAGCTCCCTCTCAAAACTTCCTGCCCTTTACCTGAGGCCCATTGGCCTTGCAGGTCCCAAAGCTAACTTCCGATCCTCTACACATCCTGATCCTGGAAGATGTGACAAGCTCCCTTGGGAGAAAGAGCCATCATTGTGAGTTGACACAGGCTTAATCCTAAGGGTCCGATAGGTGATATGAGCATCAGCTTGGGAAAGGAACTAACGAGCTCTCAGTTGCACTTGACCCCTAAAATGACTGTTTTGAATATTATAGTCCCAGGTATCGACAGCACCTCTAGACACCAATCAGTCACCTTGCAAATTCCTGCCCTTGGTCAGAAAGTACCGGCGCAAAAAGGTGTAGGTGAGCTGATACAAACCCCCCACTCCCTTTAGAAAAGGAGCATGTGGAAGAAAGATCTGCCATGAGGAATCTGCAACTGGCGACAGTGTTTCCCCTAGGAGCAGCTTTTGTCAAGTCTTTTCAGAGGGAACCCCTCACCTCTCAGATTTTAGTGTACCGGGAAGTAATCAGGGCCTTGGGTCAGACAGGTTCTAACTGTGCCAAGAATCTCAACACTGATATATAAACCAAACCAATGATGGATTGATTCACTGCAGGAGACAGCACAGCAAAGCAGATACGGGCACAGTGGCTCACGCCTGTAGTCCCAGTTAGTCAAGAGGCTGAGACCAGAGGATGGCTTGAGCCCAGGAGTTCGAGGTTACAATGAGCTGTGATCATGCCACTGTACTCCAGCCTGGGTGACAGAGCAAGACCTCATCTCAAAAAAAAAAAAAAAAAAAAAAAAGTGAAAGAAGTCATTCTCAAAAAGACCATATAGTATATGATTCCATTTATATGAAATGTCCAGAATAGATAAATCCATAAAGACAGAGAGTATATTAGCAGTTGCATGGGGCTGGGGGAAGAGGTGGGGAGGAAATGGACGTGATTGCTAAGGGGTACAGGGTTTCATTTTGGGGTGATGAAAATGTTCTAAAATTGGTTGTGGTGAAGGTTACACAACTCTGAATCTACTAAGTGCCATTGGATGGTGCTATACGTTAAATGGGTGAGTTGTATGGTATGTGCATTATATCTCAATAAAGCTGTTTTTTGTTTTGTTTTATTTTTTAAAGACCCGTCCTCTGGAGCAAGACTGTCTAGCTTGAATACTGCTCTACCACATACTAGCTGTGTGACCTGGTGGCGAGTTACTTAGATCATCTAGGTTTCAGTTTTCTCATCTTTGAGATGAAGATGCTAGTTATTATGTAAAGCACTTAAAACTTAGCGTGTGGTACATAGTGAGCCCTACGCAAGGGTTAGCTATTACTGATATTATTATTATTATTACTCATATGTGTCTCCTAGGGACACCCCCTAGCTGGTTTTGAGGTACTCTAGAAGCCAAGTCAGAAGCATGCGTAGAAAGCATGAAGTCAGAAGCATGCGAATGATCTTGTGGGACACACATCAGACCTCGTTCACTAGTCCATCACAGTTACATGAATGTGTGCCAGGCCCTGCTCTCGGTGCGTAGAAAACAGCAATGACCAAAATAGACACAATTTCCTGCTTATGTGAAGCTAATGTCCTAGTGGAGGAAGATTGGCAATGAGTAAATAAACGTAGCGGGCAGAGATTAGAACTCTGAAAAACCAGAAAGTATGATGGAGACCAGTGAGCACACCAAGTCCAGAGTCAGGGGGAGTCCTCTCAAAGAAGGGGACATTCTGATTATGAAAACCTCCTGGGGAAGGGCATTCTGGCCGAGGGAATAGCTGCCTCCAAGATCCTAAAACAGGAACACACCAGGTATGTTGGAGGAAAAGAAGGAAGTCCCACATGGCTGGAGAGTGAGGAGCACCAAGGGAAGGAGTGGGCGGTAAGGCTGGACACACAGGCAGGGCCAGCCTTCAGGAGGACCCCCAGTGACCCCCGCTTCTTGTTGTTCGTTCCCTGTGTGGTCCCCTCCCATATTGAACAGGGCTGTCCTGTGTCCTATAGCTATACCAACCCAGTTTTAGAGAACCCCTGTGACAGCTATGTCAATGTGGTTTAGATACAGCAGGGAAGGCTTCTTTGGCCCTTTTAGATCTAGACATCATTAACTTAAACACCTTTAGAAAGACTTCTCTGTAGGATCTTCTGTTCTCATGGTTGCTGCTGGTTCCCAGCTAAACTGATTTACTTCAGGGATTCTCCCACAATCTCACCGATGTAGTTCCTTATCCAGCAGCATGGATCGAGGTGTGAAACATACCCTTCCCTCTATTTTCACTAAACCAATCACTCACACCAGGTGTCTATACATGTACATATCTCTGCAGAAGGGTTGGGGAGACGCGGGGATTAAGTTGTAGAAACACGAGCAGCATTAAATTCAATCTTTTCCCTAAAAGTCCTCTGCCATTTCCACAGTTCAGGCTCCAATTTCCCCCCACATGGCTCAGACTTCCTCTCTGCTCCTTCTTCTCTTTCTCTTCCAATTCCAAATTTTTTTTTTTTTTTTGAGACAGAATCTCACTCTCTTGCCTGGAGCGAGTGCCATGGCGTCAGCCTAGCTCACAGCAACCTCAAACTCCTGGGCTCGAGCAATCCTACTGCCTCAGCCTCCCGAGTAGCTGGGACTACAGGCATGCACCACCATGCCCGGCTAATTTTTTCTGTATATATTTTTAGCTGTCCAATTAATTTCTTTCTATTTTTTGGTAGAGACGGGGTCTCGCTCTTGCTCAGGCTGGTCTCGAACTCCTGAGCTCAGAACGATCCGCCCACCTCGGCCTCCCAGAGTGCTAGGATTACAGGCGTGAGCCACCGCGCCCGGCCTCAATTCCAAATTTTTGATTCATTTTTAAATGCAGAGTATTTGGGCTCATTCTCTTACTGCTTTGATATGTTCAGACCTAGGCCCTGGGTCTCATGTTTCCTTAAAACATTTACCCATTATTCCCTAAAGTTGTATAGCCATAAAAAGAGCTAATCAAGACGAAGCATTGATCATTTCATGGTTGTTATTATCTGTTGTCAGACTGCCCAGCAAAGATACTGTAACAATGTATACTGCAATCAACAAGTGATGCATAAATATACCAGTTTTACCACTGCCTCAGTGTTACCAATTTTATTATTTTATCTAACTAGATTAGGTGGGAAATGGCACCTCTGTGTTCTTTTCAATTTATTGTTCTTTGCTTATTAGTGAAATAAAATCTTTTTTCCAAAAACCCAATTCCTTATATTTGGTTTTTCTGTGTAAACTGTCTGCTCACATGCTTTGATCATTTGCTTCACCCTTTCAAACAGCCTGGAAATGCCTGTCTGAAACTTTGGCGGCAACAATAGATAATGTATCAGCCATTCGCAGCCTGTTATTGTTAGCTCCTGACACTGCTATTTTTGGCAAGGGACTTTAGTTCTGATCCTGGTCTTTAGCTCAGTCTAGTTAAAAGAATTTCAGCCCAGGGAACTTAAACCATCACCATTTCCTCCTGCTGTCTTTAACAAATGATGAGGCTGGAAAGACAGCAGAGTGAGGAAGGATGCTCCGGTGGGAGGTAGGAGGAGCTTGTTTCTGCTTGTTTGTGATTCAGCGTGTCACTCCTTGTTCAAAAACCTGAATCAGTACTGTTGGATCATTTATGCTTTCTGACTCACGTCTCACAGCTCTGTTTAGATGAAGTGAAATCTAATAGATAAACAAGAATGTTTTCTGGCTGATGCTTTGTCTAGTCCTTTGCTCTAAATTAGCCTTTTCCAGGTACCCTGGAGCTGGACAGAGGTAGTTTCTGTCATTATAACTGAGATGATCCAAGATCCGGGGTGTAGAAGTAGAGTTATTCCTCCCTTCTTCTCCCTAAACCTTAGGTCCAATCACCACTAAATTTTGCCTATTCTATCTGCTAAATATCTCTTGAATGCTTCTCATTCTTGCCAGCCAGGCTGCTGCCACCTCAGCACAGGGCCTGGGTTGCTCAGACTACTGCAAACCTCCTCTCAAGGCTTCCCAAGGTTGTTCTTGCTTCTCTGCAATCCATTCTACAACCAGTAAAACTTGGCTAAAAAAACAAAAAACAAAAAACAAAAAAAAAAAGCGAGCCAGGGTGAATTTAGAGGGGGTGCATTGGCACGTCCTTCTGGTTTGAATGATTTGATTGACTCTTTCGGCAAAATTTTATGGCTGAGGGGATTGACAGAGAGGGAGCGGGGTGGTGAGGGGGGTGAAAGAGTCTTGAATAGCCCCTGAAACTGGCAGGCACTCAATTCAAGTTCGTTGAGTGATATTCCTAAAGCCCAGTGGAGCAGAAAAACATGTGTGGCCAGAGGGGACTGAGGTACAAAGTAAAACAGGGCAGGATGACATGCTACATTTGTTAATCTTCCAAAGGCAGCCATGTAGATCTTATGGGATGAAGTGGAAAGACATCAAATATAGGCAATCAATGAGTTCAATTCAACAGTTAATAGACACAAGGCACCAAGTGAGGAGCTGCAGAAACTGCCAGGATAAGCCAACTGCCTTCAGGGAGCTTGAGGTTCCACAATAGGAACAATGCTGTACAAAGCATACTTTTGTAAAGGTGGCAATACAGACACAAAGGAGGCACAGCATCATAGAGAGATGACTAAAAGTCGGGGAAGATGTTTGTGAAGGTAGCATTTGAGATGGACCTTTAGGATGGGCATGCATTAGCATGTTGGCTTTATTTGTAGCAAAGAACCTTTAAAGCACAGGGAGCCGCTTGGGCAAAGAAGCAGAGGTGGGAAGGTCTCCAACACGTGTAAGGGAAGGTGGTGAATCTATGTGGCTGCAGGAGTAATTTGGTCTGTGGAGAGTTAGACCTAGAAATGCATGTCTGAGTCAATTTATGAAGGACTTTGAACGTCGGGCAGAGAGATTTAGACTTGTGTATTTGCAAAGATAAACTGCACATTTTTGTGTGTAGGAAAGTGACATGATTCTACCCGTGTTTTAGGCAACAGCGAAACTGGTTCAAACAAGATTAGGTACAAATGTGGCATCTACCTGTCCAGCTGAGAAAGAGGTATTTTAATTACATAATTAAATTCATTAATGGTGGAGGGGCTCTTACTTCCCAGGGCCAACCACAGCCCTTTTCCAATTTTATAAACAGATTAAAAAAAAAAAAAAAAAAGGCTTCCAGACTTAGATCTCTGGGAAAGCAGAAGTAAATACTAACACAGTCTTGCTTTGTTTTCCCAAGGGAGGTCTCCCAGGCGATTTCTCTAATTACCTAGAAAAAAATTTAAACTTGTTTTTCCCTTTAGATTTCAGCCGAGCTGAGGGGAAAATCGCAGTATTGCTTTAGATTCTCCAGCTTTGGTTTGGACGCAGTATTAGTCTTAAGGGAGTTCCTCCAAGGTCTCTCTGAGCAAGGAATCTCTAGGTATTTGCTCCCGGTAACTAGGAGGGAGCTAAGAAGAAAGTAAGAGAGGCAGGGCGCAAGGGGCTTATCTTAAAAAGAAAGAAAAAAGGCGGGGGGAGGTCCCAACTAACTGGGGCGAAAGCCAAGACCTAGCCGCTGGTCAGAGCCTCCGGACCAGATAGGATCTGAGCACCACGGCCAGGGAAGGACAGAGTTTCTGAGCTCTCCCGGGAGCATCACTTAGCACCTAATTCCGCCAGGCTCCCACAGGGGCGGTTGTAGCTACAGCCTAGCGCGCCGTGAAGCCAATAAGAAGCCAGGATTCCCCGCCTGTCTCGCATTCCAACCAATTGGCGGCCCGAACTTTAGCTTACTAGTCCAGAGCCTTCGTTGTCTGGGAAGGAAGGCAAGCCGCTTTAGAGTTGCCAATAACTGTCATGGCTGCGGCCCCAGGCGGAGGGGACGAGAAGTGAGGAGGGGGCTGGGAGGGGAGAGGACGCAGGCGAGGAAGACCGGCCCCCGGGCCCCGGTAAGTACAAGGAGGCCCGTGGCCCAAAAGTGGGGAGCAAGGAGACGTGGGGCACAGCCTTCCGCGTCCTTTGAATTCTCGGCCAAGGTGAGGGGAGTCTGGGGTCTGCACCCAGAGAATGGCCTCAGGGGATCCCTTCTCCTGAGGGGAGTCAAGGGGATGGCAGTTGTCTCCAGCTCTTGGCCATTTCCTTCCCCCATGTCCTCAGACTCTTGCTTTCGGCCCTGGCTTGGTCCCTTGGGGGTCTCTCGTCAGAAATAAAGCCTCTCGCCAACAAAGAATCCCTGCCTCAGGTTTGTCGTGGCTGGGCCCTGGCCCAGAGGGCGCCCAGGGCAGATGCCATGAGTATTTATAGGCCTCTAGGAGTCCCCACGCCCGGCCCAAATAAAGATCGTTGTTTCTCCTGCGCGCGCTCTTCACTGCTGCCCGGGGCTCGCGAGCCCTCCCTGAGCTGAGATGTTGCAGTGGCTTTTTGCCCCTTTCGTGTTTCCAGAGTCGTTTTAAGACTCCTCAGAAGCAACCATAGGATCACAATACTTGTCAGCGTATAAACGGATTCCTGCCGCACACCCCTAATGCCCACTTCTCACAGTCCCTCGCGTGCCACGATGTGAGCCCCTGCCCGGTGCCCAGTGCCAGCTGCAAGCAAAGCTCCGCTCTTTCATTGGTGTGTAACCACCGGCTGCACTTTGGCGTGTTCATTGACGCGGTCACGTGCTGCTACATCCCACCCTTTCTTCCGAGCTTTTCTGTGGCTCTTGGGGAGAAAAAAGGAGGGAGCGCTATACTGAATCTGTTTCTTTATGGTACGTGGGTTTGTGCATTGGAGGGAATGATAGTTTCTCATGCTTTATTCAAGACGCTCAGCTTAGTTTCAGTTATTCTGTGGGTACTCTTAGGTGGAAGTGGGGAGGGGGAGTTTTAACGTTTTCATTTTACAGATGTGGAGACTGGAGAGGCAAAGGGTCAGGGCCAGGGTCACCCAGAGCCAGACTAGAATCTGAAAGTCCAGATTCTTCAGTTCTTTATTCACTAGAGCCAATTGTTTCCTAGGTGCGGATCTGAGGAAATCCAGTTCCTTAACTTCTCTGAACCTCTTGGTGGTTTTAAGCATGAAATGAGATGGTGTTTGTAGGATCCCTAGCATGCTGTCTAGCACTTACTAGGTTCTTAACGCATGTTGGCATTCATTCATTTTAAGTAACCACCCGGTAGCTCTCTGGCTGATTTCTTGAATTATTATTTATTGTGGTCTCTCTATATTTTGGGGCATAAATTATTTCAGTGTTTCTCAGTTGAGAGGGCAGGGAGGGGTGTAGTCAGGAACAAGGTGAAGCTCTTCCTGGGTTTTTGGGAACCATTATAGTGTCATTAAAGATGTTATTAACAGGAATATGTTGCATGCAAGAATAGCATGGAGGCAGAAAAATGTCGAGAACCACTGAAGAAAGAAGAAAGAACATTGTGGTATTTCTTTATGGTACCCTTGGCAAAGAGAACCAAGAAGAGCCAATCTTATTATTCTAAAGAGGTAGTTTAAAAATTTCTTTAAAGCAATGGCACAGTTAAGTTTCATTATCTAAAGAGTTAAATAAAAGTGATCCATGGAATAAAAAAGTTTGAAAATCATTGTAAAGATCAGGACACATCAGAAATGCAGTTAACTCTGGAACAGGAGATAGCACATTCAGATAAAATCCACAAACACCCTGCCAGTCTTATTTTAGCTGCAGTACTAGCTCTAACTTCCTTGCTCACTGGTTCTCTTGGTCACAACTGCAAAAAGGGAAACTGGCGGATACTGTGGAGTAGTGCCTTGACCAGGGAGGTGAAGTACAAACCATCCCATTGATGATCAGCTCCCAAATAATTGAGAGTTAACTGCCCTTGAATTCCCACCCCCTCTCACTCTACTGCCCTTTGTTTGTGGTGACCCCACATCAGATTAGAGTGAGAGAGCCAGGGCTGGGTGGTGAAATGGAAGAAAACAGAAAGCCCTTCATATTTCTATTTTGGGAAGTTGCTAGGGAGTGCCAGCTCCTAGTGTTGAGAATCAGCCTCTTGGAAGTCTTAACTCTTGTAGAACTAATGAGAAATGAAGGTCATGATCCTTCCATTCCTTCCTGCTGCTCTTTCCTTAATTCAGGCTCAGGGAAACAATTTCAATACGAGAGCGAGGAGCACTAATGTATGATAAATATTACCTACACCCAAGGTCTTATGTATTTAGCTTTATCTAGTGAGTCAAGTTGAGCTCTGACAGTAGCAGTCTGAGCTGGAAAGACACAAAACCTCCAAGTCTGTTCCTGGTGTTCAAATGAGAAGGTTCTAGGTCAGGCTTGGCACCTGCAGGTAAATGTATGTCAATATTTTTTATCTTGTTATTGTGTCAGTGTTGTTTCCGGGATGGTGTCTTTCTTACCAAAAAGGTAGGCTCCTTTAAAAATATTGTTTAAACCCTGTTTCCAAGCAGGCCTGCATTTGTTTACAGCAGCACAGGTGAACTAAGGGGTAGGCCACAGCTAAAACAGGAATGGTTTTCTTCCAAGCTGACCCGCCAGCCAGAATGTGTGGTTTGATGATCAGGGGTTTGTATAATGATAAGCTTGCCTGTGGCTGCCGAGACAGTAGTAAACAGTGTGGGTCCCATGGCATGGCAAGTATGGTAAGGGCCACATTTAGATCCAGTACTGATGGCTGATCTCACATTGATTGCTTTGGGTTTCTCTAGCTCCAAAGACCAGAAGTTATCGGGGGATGGTGGGGGTGCCCAAGAGAAAGAGAACCTTGAAGGGCATAGAGTGGCATTTAGGGAACCAGAAATTTTAGTATACTGTGATTAAATGAATCCAGTTTTTTTTTTTTTTTTTTTTTTTTTTTTGAGACAGAGTCTCACTCTCTTGCCTGGGGCGAGTGCCGTGGCGTCAGTCTAGCTCACAGCAACCTCAAACTCCTGGGCTCGAGCAATCCTACTGTCTCAGCCTCCCGAGTAGCTGGGACTACAGGCATGTGCCACCATGCCGGGCTAATTTTTTCTATATATATTTTTAGCTGTCCAATTAATTTCTTTCTGTTTTTGGTAGAGACGGGGTCTCGCTCTTGCTCAGGCTGGTCTCGAACTCCTGAGCTCAGAACTATCCGCCCGCCTCGGCCTCCCAGAGTGCTAGGATTACAGGCATGAGCCACCGCGCCCGGCCTGGATCCAGTTTTTGTAATTTCAGGATCCTCTTGAAAAAGAGATTTGTGATACCAATTTTCCTTAGCAGGGAGGTGAACAGAAAAATACTAGGAAACACTTAGAAAAGATGCATGCTAGAGAGAGACTGAAAGGTGTACTCAAAGAGCATAAACCTCCATTGAGTTGACATGTTGCCCAAGGAGGGAATATTGCTTAATAACATAAGGCAGAGCCTATTGCAAAATCAGAATCAAAAGTTGCTTACTTTTTAAATTATGGTAAAATATACATGGCATAAAATTTACCATTTTAACAAGTTTTTTTTTTTTTTTTTTTTTTTTTTAGACAGAGTCTCAATCTCTTGCCTGGGGCGAGTGCCGTGGCATCAGCCTAGCTCACAGCAACCTCAAACTCCTGGGCTCGAGCAATCCTACTGTCTCAGCCTCCCTAGTAGCTGGGACTACAGGCATGTGCCACCATGCCCGGCTAATTTTTTCTATATATTTTTAGCTGTCCAATTAATTTCTTTCTATTTTTGGTAGAGACGGGGTCTCGCTCTTGCTCAGGCTGGTCTCGAACTCCTGAGCTCAGGACGATCCGCCCGCCTCGGCCTCCCAGAGTGCTAGGATTACAGGCGTGAGCCACCGCGCCCGGCC
>RJWJ010032047.1:0-19442 GCA_004363605.1 Indri indri
CAAAAGCAGGAGCACAACATCCACGGAGAGAGGGCCTCCCCAGCCTGCCTGCTCAGCTTTCTCCCAACAGCACAAAGATACAGATGCCACAAAGACACCAATGCTCTGATGAAAAGACCCAGCCTGACTCTGAGTATCATGGTCTCCAGATACAGCCTCAACTCTGAGATCCTGATTTTTAGGGCTCTTTCTCTTTAATCATGAATGCCTTCTACTGTGTTTGTATTGGTTAGGGTTATATGATGGCAAGCCAAATAAGTCAATGCTGGCTAATGGAAGACAAAAATATAAATAAATAAAAATAAATAAACTAACTAAAAGAATAGTTCAGGGGATCCAGGAAGAAGGTCCTAAAGGGTCATCTCTCCAGAGCCGGGTTAGGAAGAACCAGCTCAAACCACATTCTGTGTTTGAGTCCTACTCAACTGCCGGGTGGAACATACATAGCTACCTCCTCCAACCGTGAGCACCAAGGGGAATATGCTACAAGGAGCCAAAGTGATTTTTATTTATTAAATTGTACATATTATCCAAGTAAGATACTAATTGTGTCCTTTAAAGTTTTCCCAGATAAGTAATGATGTCAATTAGTTGTCTCATTGACAGTCCTGTGTCTTTTTAGGAAGTAACTTGTAGGCTATTTCTGGATTCTTTTTTTTTTTTTTTTTTTACTACCTATGGCATTCTGCAGTCATTAAACAAATCTATAAAATGTAAACAGATAAATCCCTAAATCTCTATTGAAGTTATTGAAGTATTATTTTAATAAAACCATGTTTGCTTGCTTATGACATATTATCTCATTTATTCTTTTAAACTATATTTAGCATTGGTTACAATTTGTATCAAAGGCGGCGCCTTAGAAACATTACTGTATGACTCATTAAATCATACCAACTAATGTGGTATGAGTCTAGTAATATAGAATTTGACTGAGTATTTTAAAATGACTTTTTCGGGGAGGGAGGTGGAGCAAAAAAATAAAAATAACAATGATTTTTCCCATCATTTCTTATTCTGGGATCTTTTATCCTGCAAAGAAAGACATCAAAACTTTCAAGTAATTTCTTCTCCTTCCTCCCTATGTCCAGGATCTGAGTAGAATGCCCAGACAAAAAAGGTGCCAGCCTGCTGTGCTGTCACAGTCTACGAGGGGGAGGGGAAAAAACCTTGGTGATTTGGCTGAACCGCATAAATGAGAAACAGATTTGTGTAATATGAGTTTTCTCCAAGCCACAGAAGGTTGACACCATCCATTGGCATATGTTTAAGGCTAAGGGGTAATTGAATCCCTTTGACACTCGGCAGATAGTTTAAGAAAAAAAAAAAAAACCTGAAGCAGCAGGGTTTGTCTGGAAGAGACAATTCAGGCTCACATCTCACTTCTGGGAGAGCATGGCAGGACTGAAAGGCATATTTAGGATTGTGCTAAACATCCTCACATGATTAGCCATGCACAAAAGGGCCCCTTTAGTCATTTGAAGCCAAATTATCAGCGACGGCTTCAGCGAGTGCAGTCACCCACCGCAGTCTTCGCTGTGTCATGAAGGCCTGTAAAGCCGCTTGTCTTGGTCCCTGGCCAGTTCAGCTCAGCCTCGGCTTCTGCTTCATTCTGTTAATGATCCCTAATTAGACACATCAAGGCCTGTCCTAGTTAAGACTCTTGGTGACAAGTATCCCAAGTCCACTTCCAAATAGCTTCATAGAACAAGAGAATTTACTGGAAGGGCAATGGGCTACCTCACAGATTCCAGGCATCAGAAAGTGTGGGAACCTGGGCAGTTCAGTGGAGCTCAGGAGATTTTTATTGCTATTCACCTGAGAACGCCATCATTAATAGGGCTTAGCTTTTAACTCCCAGTTTTCCGTGATTCTCCAGAGAAGAATCAGATGGATTCAAGTTGTATCTGGTGTCCTTGCATGAGCTAATCAGACACAGTCAACATTAATGGTCACATAATAAAACATATGTCTACTAAGGGCCCACCCCTAAAGGGGAGGGCAGTACTCCAAGAAGAGGGTGAGGCCAGGCTCCTTGGCTCAAACCTGTAATCCTAGCACTCTGGGAGGTCAGGGTGGGTGGATCACTTGAGCTCAGGAGTTCGAGATCAGCCTGAGCAAGAGTGAGACCCCCGTCTCCACTAAAATAGAAAAACTTAGCTGTGTGTGATAGTGTGTACCTGTAATCCCAGCTACTTGGGAGACTGAGGCAGGAGGATTGCTTGAGCCCAGGAGTTTGAGGTTGCTGTGAGCTATGATGATACCACTGTATTTTAGCCAGGGCAGCAGAGTTCGATTCTGTCTCAAAAAAAATAAAAAATAAAAAAAAACAGAGGGGTGGATTCTGGGTTTCTGGGCAAAAGGTATCTGTTAGAAGGCCCCAGCTGTGTGTTATAGAAACCTGGAACTTAATTGTGTTTCTATGGCCTGAGTCACCTCCACATCTCTAGTTCCCATGACAAGGCTTACAGACCCTACAGGGCCTGTCCATCCAGGCTGAAGATACTGCCACTACTCTCACCCCTCACTCTGTGTTCCCCAATCATATGAGTCAATTTCATTCCTCTGAACAGTATTCACCTGTCTCTTTTGAAAGACGCGTCTCTATTCAAAAACCTTTTCACCTGATCCTGCATGCAGCTTAGAAACAATGTCCTAATTTTCGTATTTGACCTTATCCCTGCTCCTTCAGACAATAGCTAATTAACTTTTTGTTATATGGTCTAATATAATAGGAAGCAGTAAAGCTTACAGAGCGAAAACTTAGGTCTTGATGACAGACTGCCTGGTTTCAAATCCTGGCTCTCCCACAAGTTAGGAGAATGATATTTACCTCACATCATCATACTGAGGAATACTATACCACCCACAAGAAGGAACTAGTATAATGCCTGACACTTGGTTAGTATTCAATAACTTGTGATTAACATCATGGGTTTGTCAGAAGCAAGAGTAACAATGAAACAGGCATCCTTTGTATTATAACCTAAAAATAAATTTACTAATTTATTATGTTTGGGCCTGTAGAAACTCACCTATATATATTGCTACAGCAAGACACCCAGTTTCTGCCCTCTGACCCAAGACTGCTGTCAAGAAAGGGGAAAGAACAGAGGATATTGGGATCTATAGTCCTAGAATCTTAGGAAATATCACCAGTCTCTTGGGACTACATTTTATGAAATTGGAAGTCTGTCACTGAAAATGACCCTTGGCTGTCTGCTCATTGATCGTTTGAAACACGCTACAACTACTTCTCCAAATTTGGTGTAATGGGGAAAAGAGTGGGGCTATCCCGGGGAAAATTCTATTATTGGCATAGTCATGCGCAGGCATGAAAGGTAATAGGAAGCTATGTGGTCACATGGGAGGTGTTTCCTTTTCCTGGGGGAATTTGCCTATTGGCTGATGTGGGAGCGTAAACAGATTACAAGCAGGAGAACACCATGAGGTTGAGGAGCGGGAGAAAAGCTGTCAGAGCTCCTGGTGGTTAATCAGGGCAGGCAGAAAAGAATAGGAACTAGAGCCCCAACCACAAAGCATTTTTTTCCCCACAAGACATTTGCTGAGTTTTAGAATAGGGAGGCTGGGGAGCTAAACTGGAAAAACAGAGCAAAGTCCCACCAGAGGGAAGGAGCCTTCAATAAAACATGATGAATCTCTTCCTCAAGACACTCCCACTGAAGCTGCATGAGTGGGAAGCTAAAACATGTTGAGCTAAGCTCAACATCCTGCATAAGGGAAAAAATATTATTAGGCATGCAAAGAGACAGAAAAGTGTGGCAAATAATCAAGATTTTTAAAAACAAAAGGGATGGTTTACAACCATATGAATGAACTGTACAATAAAAGGGTTACAATGGTAAATTTTATGTTATGTGTATTTTATCACAATAAAAACAAAATAAAAGCTGAACTACAGATACCTACATATTAGAGTCAGCAGGCAAATAATTTAAAATAACTGATTTGTGTTTTTAAGAAAGCAGAGTAAAACATACCTAGAATAAATGACAATGAGTAGAATTTCAACTATGAATTGGAGCTTATAAAAATCAAATGTGAATTCTAAATTGAAAAAAGTCAATGTCAGAATCAAAGAACTCATTATGTAGGTTTAACAGCAATCTAGACACAGCAGATAAAATTACTAGAGGTCATTAGCTAGTATCTAAACTGAAGCATAGGAAGAAAAAAAAAATAAAAAGAAATGTGAGTAACAGTTAAAAGTTCTAACGTATGCGTAATTGAAGTCCCAGAAGGAAAAGAGAGATAATATTTAAAGGATAATGGTCAATATTTTTCCAAAACTGCTAAAAATATCAACCCCAAATTGAAGAAGTTCAGCAAAAGAAAATGACAAGCAGACACATTATAATCAAACTCCTGAAAAGTCTAAAACAAAAAGAAAATCTTAAAAGCAGCCAGAGGACAAAAACACATTACCTTCAGTGGAGGAGCAGTAAGATTGATGAGTAACTTTTTAATAGAAACTATGGAAGCCAGAAAATAAAAGACTAATGTCTTCAAAGTGTCAAACTAAAAACTGAAAATCTGGACATCTATACACAGGATATACTTCAAAAACTTAAGAAAAAGAAAATCATTTTTAATACAAAGAGAAATTGAGTAAATTCTTCACCAAGAAACCAGTACTAACAAAAAAGAAAACTACTCAGGCTGAAAAGAAAAGGATTCCAGGTGGAAGCACAGGATTGGAAAAGACACAGAAAGTTGTAGAAAGTGTAAATATGTGGGTAAATAGAAAAGAATATTTAAACTAGTAAGAATATCTTGTGATGTTTATAACATATATAGAAGTAAAAATATAGAACAATTGTGCAAATGTCAGAGGGAGGTAAAAAGAGGCAAAATGTGGTTTGTTTCTTGCATTGTTCAAAAATCAATGAAACTACTAACTTGAGGTAGACTGTAATAAATCAGTCTAAAAAATACATGACTGTCCAACTAAAAAACAAAACACTTGACTTATGCAAAGGAAGGCAGGAAATTATAAATAAACAAAAACAGAAGAATAAATAAAAAACAGTCAAGATGGTAGACTTAAATAAAACTGCAAAATTAATTTATTAAATGTAAATAGACTAAATACTCCAATTAAAAGACAAAGTGTGCTAGACTAAATTAAAAGAAAAAATATAATTGTATATGATCTATAAGAGACACACTTTAATTATAAGGATACTGGTTGAAAATAAAAAATATATATACCATGGAAATGCTAATCAAAAAAGAGCTGGTATGGCTATATTAACATCACACTAAAGAAAATTTAATGCAAGAAGCATTATTAGATACAAAAAGCAACATTCCATAAAAATTAAAGGGTAAATCCAATAATAAAATATAACAATCCTAAATGCATATGCACCTAATGACATAACTTTAAAATATATAAAGGAAAAAATAGCAGAATTAAAAGAAATAAACAAATCTACAGTAACAACTGACCATTTGGCACACCTCTTTCAGCAACTGGTAGAGAAAACAGATGAAGTATCAACACAAACATAATTAAGTTGACCAAACTGATATATATATATATATAGAATATTACAGCCAACAAATTACAAAACACACATTCTTTTTAAATGCACACAAAATATTTACCAAACCATATGTTTCAGTATAAACGGCATCTCAAAGAATTCAAACAACACAGAGCACACTCACTGATAACCGTGGAATTTAATTAGAAATAAATAACAAAAAGATAAATAGAAAATCTCTAAATGTTTGACGAGTAAGTAACACCCTCCTAAATAACCCATAGGTCAAATTAGAAATAGGAAAATTATAAACTATCTTGAATTGAATTATAGTGAAAATATAACATAATAAAATGTGTGGGATGCAACTACAAAGGCTTTCCAGAACCCCAAATCTGAGTCAGTTGCCCTCTATGTACTCCTATAGTGCCCTTCACTCACGACTGTATGCCACTTGACACTCCATAATGCAATTTCCGTCTTACATGTTTGTTTCCCAATTAAGTGTAAAGTTCCTGCAGGGGAACTTGAATTACTTAAGGTTGTGTCTCCAGCACTTGACCCAGTGCCTGGTTGCTGCTCATTAGTCATTTGTTGAATTATTAGATGGGTGTAGAACAAACTGGATCTATGAATTCTAGGCAGAAAGATCATGCATAGCAGCTGATTTCAGCAGGATAGCACAATGGACTTAGAAGCAACCAGAAGCATTTGTTCACTGCTGACCTCACCGTGTGGTGATGAGAGTTTCTGACTTCTTGAGCTTTATTGAACACATCTCTAACACATCACATCACATTATAGTTGTAAGGAAAGGAAACTTGGCCCTGGGTTAAACCTCATCACTAGAAGGCCTTGGACATATCTCTCAACTAAATTTGATTTGCAAACCCAAATGCAGAAAGGAGCCAGAAAGAGAGTATAAATTAATGTAATGGGCTGTGTTGTTGTTCCCAATTATTACTGGCCTTCCTGTGAGTGTTACCCTCACCGTTGCCATAGGACTTGCAGGACTTCCCTTTGGAAGAATTATACTTCCTCGTCCCATTGAAGTCAGCTTGGCCGGCGATTTGCTTTGGCCAACAGAATGTGAGCAAAAATGACAGACACCATGCCTGAGCAGAAGCATTAAAAGCCATTTCCTCATTTGGCCATTTTTCTTTTTCCTCTGCAACAAGAACAGCATATTCCAAATAGGGGTGGCTCCTTCAGTCTGGGTCATGGAATCTGTAGCCATCACAGTCAAAATATAATGTGAATAGGAAATGAATCAGTGCTGCTGCAGGACAGAGATCTTGAGGTGTTATCACAGAGAACCTAGTCTAAGTGACAGAAGCAAGCATCTGGTGGAGGCCTTGGCAAACTCAAGAAAGTCTACCTGTCCCCAGGGCAGCCAGTCCCAAGCTGCAGTGGATTGTCACCATGTGGGCAGGCAGCCTTGCTCTTGCCAGATCTTCCTGTTAGGAGGAGCCAAAGTTTTAATTAAATCCTCTCCTGATTTTTAATTAAAATATGCTTCTTTTAAATGCTGACAGCTAAATCCATATGTTTACAAAACACTTAGGGCCAAATCAAATCAAGTAATACATTCGTAGTTTCTTTTCCACTCCTTAGTTTCCACATGTATAAAATAAGAATGATAATTATCTGTTCTGCCTCTCTAACGGGGTTGTTTTCAATGTCAGATTTGTTTTGCTTTGTTTTTTTATTTTTATTTTTTATTTTTGAAATGATAAGCTAACAAAGAAGGTCGAGGAAAGTAGTCAGACTACTCTAGCAAAGCAGACTGGACAACTCTAAGGTGAGGAGGAACCAAGGAGGCCAGAGGACAAACCTCTGAGTCTCAGCTTTCCTGTCCCTTCCCGGTTCTTCATACAAAACATAAAAAGCAGACTCCTCCATCGGCAAATAAGACTAGAATGCAACCATCTTCAGGAATAATCTGAGCTTGAAATAGTTGGGGGGTAAGTAATTGGCAAGAACGAATGGTTCCCTGTCACGAAATAGGTAAGGTGTGTGTTGATCGATCCAGATTGACTTTCCTAGTTCATAACATTGAACTTCATCCTTCTCCTCGACTATGTCCTAACAATGACTCAGCCAATGACAAAAAGAAAAAAGAAAAATAGCCCATGGACATAAAGTACCAAGAAATTGGGATGAGGTTTCCATGTTTGATCAAATGTCTCAAAAGGATTTGTTTTATTTTAGGCACAGATTCAAAATTCTCAAATGATCTGTATTTGTCTAACACATTTGCATGATATATCTCATAAGTAGGATTTGAGGATGATCCTAAACATGTGTTCAGGAAGAATACAAAGGAAAAAAAAAAGAAGAAGAAGAAGAAGAAGAAGAATATAAAGATTGGAGAAATGCCTGAAAGAGAAAAGTGTAATCCGATGTGTATTTTTTCCGGTTGCATTTTCAGGGCTCACTTTTTTCCTTCCATTATGCAGATATGCCACTAGAGGTCACCGTATAGTTCTGCTGCCATACACGCTGTGTGTCTGTCGTCCAATTTCCCCACTGACAACCCTCCAGGTTTTGCTTTTCTCTAGTCAGGCCAGGTAGTGTCAACATGTCCACCTGAAGGAAGCTACAAACCGATACTTAACCCAAGGTCAGTCCTGCTCCCCAAGTTACTAAGGGTTGATTCGTTTTCCAGGTGACCTGGAGCAAAACATCCATTCCTTTCTTGCGTCCTGTGCTCATGCAGGTGGCTTCCTATGTCATCTGCTCACCAGCCCTGATGACAGGAGCTTACTGACTGCCCTCAGCCTCCATAGAGCATTCTGCCAGATTCTGGAAACCGCAAGGGAGACAGGACGCACAAATACAAAGAAACGGATCACTCAGAACAACCTGAGACAAGTGCCAACGAGCAGGCATGTGTCAGGGCTAGAGGAGTTTCCAGAATAATACATGAAGTGATTCTGCAGGAAAGGAAAGCGGGAGGTCACGTGAGAGCAAGCGTCCTCAGAGTCTGATCGGTCCAGGCTGAAGAAGGTCTGAAAGCCGGATCTTAGGCTAATTGTTCTTTTCCTTTTCTCTTTTCTGCCTTATTGAGGGACCCCCAAATGGCGGATAACCTGAAGCTAGGATATAACATAAATTATCCTCAGTAATACACATATGTAAAATTAACAACCTTGATACCTTAAGACTGCCACGGAGAAGTTGCTTCCTATACACTGCCGTATTTGTTTGTCTACTATTGATTTGACCAATATTTACTGCCAACTGTGCCCAAGTACTCAGTGGTAAATAACAAAGCCACAGGCAGGGTGTGCCCACCTAGAAATTATAGTCCAGTGGAGACACAAAGGTGATTGCAATGCGGTGTGATAAGTCCTGTGATAAGTGAAGAAGAGGGCACCATTCGAGTACAGAGCAGGGGCTCCTGACCAAGACTTAGGAAGTCAAGGAAGGCTTCCTGGAAGAATTGCTATTCAATTGGAGCAGGTCATGTAACAGCAGAATAAGCGTGTTTCAGGCAGAAGTGCCACAGCCCAGAGGAAAAAAGAATCAAGCAGAATTTTATTTTTGCACACACAATTTTTGGATCTTGCTGTTTTCCACTTACCTATTTTATCCTGAGTCTCCATGTATTTAATTACTTTTGCTGCCCTAATAGACCATTGTGAGAATAGTGACTAATTTACTTACTCACTTTCAAAGGGAAATGGCATTTTTAAAGCTCATGCTAATTGCTCTCCTCTTACCAATATAAAATTATGTGAAATAATTCTTCATTGCTCAAAGGAATATTCACAAAATCTCCTTTATTTGGTTGTCTCTTGAGAATAATTCCTGCAACACAACCTGATATCCAACTGTAGCAAATACTTAATTCATGGAAGATATTGATTTATTAGTGTTTAAATTTAACTTTTCACTACAATTGTTTTGCATGACTTGGCAGGGCCTTAAGAGGGGCTCTGGATTTTGGGGATTTAAAATTCTCGTCCTGCTGCTTGGATGACCCCCTCTGTGTCATTCATTCTCAGTCTCCCCCTAAATCTGCCTCTCAGCTCCCACCAGCCCCCACCAACCCCTCAATCCCAGGCTCCCCTGTCTCTGTGATGTTCAGCTAATATTTACCTCCATCTTCTCCCCAGTAAATAATTTTTTTTTCCCTCTGTGGCCCAGTTTCCTGAAGCTGCAAACATCAGCTTCTTAAATGATTTTTTAAAAACCGTATTTGGGGTAAATATGCAAATGTGATATATTTGACAATTTGCTTACATAGCAAATTGATTTTGTAGGTCAGGCAGGGAAGACTTTCACAAAAAATCTTGCAGGAAGTAAGACAATTTAGGTGGAGTATCCATCACCTTCTTTTGAACTGTTGCAGATCTAATTTATGTTGTTCTTTGTTCTGCCTACCTTTAAAATGGAGCTTCCTCAAATGTCCATACTCCTCATTTTAACCCACTTTACAATAAGGATTGTGGTTCATCTATTTGTTTTTGTTTTTTGATTGTTTGCATTTATTATCTTGGTGTCCATTTATGCTTATTTAGTGAGGTGTATTTTGGAGAGAAACAACTCCCAGTTTCCACAGCTATGGGGGCACTAGCTGTTCGGTCCAAACTCCATATTCAGTGAAAGATTTCTTGCCTCTCCCGTCTCTTACATTGCTATGTGACTCATCACAAGTTTGAGAGTTTTTTCAAACCTCAGAGCATTCAAATGATAAAGGTCCTCAAATCTATTTATTCCACGTATGTGAAGTCACTTTCATCTTCAGACCACAAGAATCTCCATATTAAAAATGAGAAGGTTCAAAGTTCCATGACAGCCACATCAGCCTGGCACATGCCCTGGCCTCAGACCTGCACAGTCTGATTCTCTGTCCCACTGGGTGGCTCCTGACTACCGCCTGGCCATGTCCACTTACTTCGCAAAGCAAATTTAAGAAGCGGCAGCCAGTTTCTTGAAATGAAAATTTTGCTTACCACTTTCATAGTCCCAGTTAAGGAGACATCCATGTATCTTTATTAACAGGCACTGAAGAACTTTGCATAATTTAAAATGCCGCCCATGCCTATCAGCTGATGGCAGCCTCAGAAAGGTGGGCCTGGAAGATAACGGTGTGCAGGCTGAGGCCCGGGAAGGACACTTTCATTCGTCCTTGGCGGTTTTCTTGCACTGACTTTGAGAGGCAGCTCATGATCTCCAAGATGTATCAAAAAATAATCATTGCATTACTATTGTCAGGTAAGTGATGTTTTTTGGCTTGATCCTGATATATTGGATATGTGATCATAGATTAAAATATGAACCCCCTCATTTTAGTTCTATGTTATGTAAATGAATAAATAAATGGGTAGTATCTCAGATTCCAGTCTGGTGGGTTGATTTTATTGGGATTTGGCTGGCAATGTGGGAGAAATGGCACAAGGCAGCCCAGTAATCGTGGCTGAATCATGCTTTCCCAGTATGGGCGGCTTGCTTTCATTCTAAGCATAGCTGGAATTAAAAGAATTTTATCAAATGTTATGAGAAATATCTTTGTATGAATAAATTTGTTGCGTTGTTTGAAGTAGGTTAATTTCCAAATTAAACATGAAGGCGATGGTAGCTATATGGTTCTCAGTTTTCAAAAACTATAGTTTCCTACTTCTCCTGCTAAACAGGGACAAGCTATAAGGATAAACTCTGAAACATGGGGAGTTGTTTCCCCCTCTGGGTCCATTATTGAGGTGGTATGTAGGGAACACAAAACAAAGCAGAAAAACCTCTTATGCAAATAGGTGTCGGTGTAAATTTTGGGAGAAATCTAAATCAATTCATTAAAATAAAGAAATAACATGGGGGTATTATTAAATTGTACTAAATCAACATTATTTTTGGCCTCTTTCTGAGAATGTTATAGCTAACATCCTCTCAAATGCAGCGCTTATGTATTAGAAATACTAGTGCCCAGCACATAGATCAAAAGCAGGCAGTTACTTAAAAATGCATTGAGCCCATCAGACGTTGTTTTTACCCAAGTTAGAGCAAGTATCAAGAATCTACTGAGCATTCTGTAGGATATAAGAAAGACATCCAGCATTTTCTAAGATACCCTAGGGGATAAAGTAGTGTAGTGGTTAAGAGCACAGGCATGAGGAACAGACAGAACGGGGTTCAAATCTGACTCCACGTACGAAAGGCTGAGGGACATTAAGGCAAGTTGCTCTCTATGTCTCAGCATCCTCATCTGTAAAAGGCAGTGTTGGTACCTGCCTCACAGTAACAGCTTAAGGACTAAACAAAGTATTTCATGGAACGCGCTTACTCTGGCACCTGACACAAAGTAAAATATTAAGTTTACTATGTATTAGCTGCAATAATTGTCATCATTAATAAGTATTAATAATATGAATATTATTAAAATAAGTAGTAGCTATGATGACAATTATAAACTGAGGAACAAACCAAACTATGTGACTGGTGATTTCTAAAAAGTCGGAGAAAAAAGGAAAATTACAGGAAAACAGAAGACTAACAAAGCTGCTCTAATTGTTTTTAAGTAGAAAAGTATGAAAACATTTAGTTTGAGGAAAAGAAAACAAGTGGAAGGGATGCAGAGTAACATTTAAACATATTCAAATATTTGTAGAGCTATTACACAGAAGAGAGAAAAGGTATTCTCTGCGTTGCTCCCAAGGGCAAACCGGGGACTACTCGATCGAACTGAGACATCGGACACCCTGTCGGGTGGTGGTGGTGGGGGGATTCTGGGGGGGGGGTGCACAATATTTGGAATAACTTTGTACAACTTACAGATGCCAAAACTTTGGAAAGATTTTCTGGAAAATAAATAAATTCTTCCTTTCTGCAGCTACTCAGGCAGCTAGTGGATTAAAGCCTTCAATGGCACTTGAGGAGGAGGCCACTGGGGCCAGATGACTCCAGTGGCTACAGGGGCCTTCAGCGCCCAAGCCTTTATCCTCTTTGTAGTTCTAGAAGCCCTCCAGGGAAACCCTCTTGATGTGGCTACTTTATAGTATGATAGAATGGTCTAAGAGCAGGTTTCTCCCCTGCTTTACTCATTAGCCGAAGAGGTGAAGGTGCAAAGTGTGAAGAAGGTTAGACATCTTTGGCTATGGGGGAAAAAATGATCATTTTGCTTTCTCCGGTAGTCTTAACGATAAAGGCAATATTTTTAATTCTAAATTTATCAGAGGTCATCCTCCAAATGAGAATCAGTCTGTTCTAAAATGACTTGATTCCCAGTCCTGGAATTCCCTCGCTCAGTAACTACATGACAGGTGCTGAACCAGGCACTGAGGCCGCAGCAGGAAGACACATGAGCTCCCGGGGAGGTTACAGGCAGGGTGGGGGGGCTTGGATGGTGGGAGGACACACAGATCATAAACAGAACGACAAGTGAATTATTAAAATAAGAACAGACAGTTAAAAATAATACAAAGAAAATAAAACCAGGTAAGGTGGTAAACATGAATGCCGAGGCTGTTTTAGAAAAGCACAGCAGGAATTTTTTCCTGAGTACATGACATTTGTGGTAAGAGTTGAGCAATGAGAAGGAGCCAACCCTGCAAAGACCAGGGAAAGGATGGCAGATAGAAGAAAGAACGAGAGCAAGAGCGAAAGTTCCAAGACAGGAGCAAACTCAGCGTGTTCAAGGAAAAGCTAAAGCTTTGATTGAAAATCAGATTCTGAAGCTACGGAACAATTTGAAAATACAGTATTCTGTCACTTTGGCTAGGACATTATGACATAAACCAGGACTCTCTAAGAAAACAACGTAAAAATTCATACCAAATTTGAATTATGGGTCGTAATATACTAGTTTAATCAGAAAATCCAAGGGGACTGGCATTATCATGGCTGCTTTATTCATCAGTGTAGCCCCAGAATCTAGCACAGTTCCTGGTGAGCAGTAGGATGTTGGTTGGATAAACAAGGAAGGAAGTGAAGGGAGGGAGAAGGAGAGACAGAGAGGGAGAGGAAGGAAGAAAGGAAGAAAAAAGAAAAGGAGGGAGGGAGGAAAGTAATAAAGGAGGGAAGAAATATTTCTTTTCATCAGTTTATGCAAAAAGAGTGTTCCGTGTAGATAGACCATGATTACCTTGTGCGTCTTACCCATGTGCCTGCAGGTGCACCAGTCTGAAAAGCACATGTTTAGAATGACTAAGTGAAGAAACAAGGAATCCCTTTTTCTTCAGAGACCCAAGAAGAGAGCCTTTCTAACTGTCCATCTATTGTTATAAGAAAAAGTTACAGGAACTGTGTGTCAGGGACCACATGACTTTAAATTCTTTGAAAGCAAAACTCGTGTCTCCACGTATGTGTTCCACAAACTGCCAGGCACATAGGAGGCACTCAGTAACAACTATTAGTTTCAGAAATGACAAATGACCAGAATTTTGTGGCAGACTAGTTTAATCATGGAAAAACCAATGAACCCCTTTGGGCCTCAGTTTCCCCGTGCCTATTAAATATAGCATCAACAAGACGGTATATAAAATCTTTTCCATCTCTAAACTCCAATGAATCCCAGAAGTTCAACCTGAGATGAGCTGTAGACTAGTTGCCAAACCTATAAATATCTTTAGCTTGGTGTGAGATTGGGTTTTAAGAAAGAAATGGATACCCCTCTGTGAACTCCTTTGGTGAACGAGTCCTGAGAGAGAGGAAAGAAGGAATAGTGCCTCAAAATTGATTGTTAGTAATTTTAAATTGAGACACTCAGCTTAATATTCTCGGGATGAATTTCGTTTTACTTTGGTTTCTAGATTATTGAAAACATCTATGAACCTATTTGGGAAGTACATTTTAAAGCAATTTCCCCAACTTGTCTTTACAGGTTTTATGTCTATAACAACAGCAACCTCACCTCCTCCCCATGAACAATACAACTCCGGTGATGAATCTTCACCATCAGGTGGGACCTATATTTTTACATAATAGATTTACAGCTATTATTATTATATCCACATCTTTAGTAAGTACCTATCTTGAGATTTTCTATGATAAATGAACTAAACTAAAACTAAATCAAAAATATCAAAAAGAAACATCCCAGGGTTATCTCTGGATGTTGGGATTGTGAGTAAATATTTTAATACTTTTTAAATATTTGGCAAAAAGAATTATATTATATAATTAGGACAAGTTTAAAATGTTTTACAAAGTAAACTGAACAAACGCAATCTCTGCTTCCTAAGAGGTATTTAATTTTTGTACTATGGGTCATAGATTGTGACCTATATTATTTCTTCTTTGGGATATTTATTAAAAATTTCTTTGTAACCCAAATTATTATATGTAAACACTGGAAAAAAGATGTCATCTTTGTTTATAGTGTACAAATTTCTATAAATAGCTATTTAATCCATTTTGGTATTTCTACGTCTAGATTTATGTATAATACAATTGGTTAGGTTCTGTATACAGTTAGGTTCTAAATAATAATATCCAGCACTGATATAACACTTATTTTGTGCCAGGCACTGCTCTGAGTAATTCACATACATTTAATTGTTTTATCAGTGAAATATACATAGCATAAAATTTGCCATTTTAAAGTGTACAGTTTGGTAGCATTTAATACATTCAAAATGTTGTCCACCCGTCTCCATTATCTGGTTGCAGAACATTTTCATCACTCCAAAAGGAGACCCCCGTACCCGTTTGCAGTCAGTCCCAATTCCCTCACTTCCCCCAGCTCCTAGGAACCACTAATTTGCTTTCTACTACTATGGATTTACCTATTTGGGATATTTCCTATAGATAGAATCATACGATAGGTAGCCTTTTGTATATGGCTTTTTTGTCTTGAGATCATGTGTTTAAGGTTCATCCATATTATAGTACGTATCAGTACTTCATTCTTTTTTATGGCTGAATATTATTCCATTGTATTGATATATCACATTTTGCTTATTCATTCATCATCTGGTGAAAATTTGGCTTGTTTCTATCTTTCGGCTGTTGTGAATAGTACTGCCACGAATATTCCTATACTAGTTTTGTTTGAACCCATATTCAGTAGTCATAGGTATTTACCTAGGGGTAGAAGAGTTGAGTCATAGTAACTTTCTGAGGAACTGCTAAACTGTTTTCCACGGGAGCTGTGTGTATGAGCATTCCAATTTCTCCGTATCCTTGCCAGCACTCGTAATTTTCCATTTTTTAAATTATAGTCATTCCAGAGGGTATCATGTGGTTTTTCATTGTTGCATGTTTCTAATGACTAATGATGTAGTTGTTGGTCATTTGTATTTTGCATATCTTCTTTGTAGAAATGTCTGTTCAAGTCCTTTGCTCATTTAAAAAAAATTTTTTTTTTTTTTTGGCTTTTTGTTGCTGAGTTGTAAGAGTTCTTTTTGTGTTCTGGATATAGACTCTTATCAGATATACTATTTGTAAATATTTCTTCCCATTTTATGGATTTTTTTTCCTTTCAATAGTGTCTTTTGATGCACTAATGTTTTTTATTTTAAAGTCCAATTTATCAATTTCTTTCTTTTGTTGCTTCTGATTTTGATGTCATCTCCAAAAAATCATTGCCAAATTCAAGGTCATGCAGATTTATCACTGTATTTTCTTCCAAGAGTTTTATAGTTTTTGCTCTTATATTTAGATCTTTGGCATACTCTGAGTTAATTTTTCTATATGGCAAGAGTCCATCTTCATTATCTTGCATGTGGATATTCAGTTTTCCCAGCATCATTTGTTGAAGAGACTATTCTTTTCCCCTTGAATAGTCTTCATGCTCTTCTTGAAAATCAATTGACCATAAATATATGGGTTTATTTTGGGAATCTCAATTCTATTCCATTGACCCATATGTCTGTCTTCAGGGCCAAATCACAGCATTGTGATTACTATTATTTTGTTGTAAGTTTTGAAATCATGAAGTGTGAGTCATACAACTTCATTCTTCTTTTTCAAGATTGTTTTGGCTCCTCGGATCCCTAACAATTCCGTATAAATTTTAGGATCAGTTTTTCCATTTCTGCAAAAAAATTATATGCATTTTTAATTTATTTAACGTGGTCAGTAACTCCGTATGGTAGAGTTTCACTCTAAAATCTGTGCACTTTAGTGGAAATATTATATTACCTTTGTCATACATAGTGATGTTCCAGGGTTGGCTCTTCCTTACTCTTGTGACATTGTCACTCAGTGTTCAGCTTATGCTTTCAGCAAGGTGAGGCCTTTAATGAAAGTTGATGCTCTGTCTTCCTCTTTTGGTACAGCTAAGGAACTCTAACTGAATGACTATTAAGTAGTCTTTTACTCCTTTTTTTATATGGGCTAGATAATTTATTAAAGCTGGAAGCCTCCATTCGATGTGACCACTTATTTCCCAGTAATGATTATATTTAAAAAATCAAAATAAAAGAAAATAAATACAAAGCACAAAACATGAATAGTATAGCTATTTGAGGCAACTAAGAAGATGGATCATGGCAGTGAAATTGCATCTTGCTAGGAGAAAAATCACAAAAATTTTGCCTCTTGCCGTCTTTCCTGAACAATTCTGTCAAGTACAGATCTCAAAAACATTTTGTCAGGCAATACAGCAATGTCCTTATAAAATGAGTGTGTGGGAATGGGGGAACACACAATAAAGTCTATTTTCATTGATTTGCAAGCAAAAAAGAAGTATAAATGAATAGCTTGTGATTGCAAGGCAGACATATTTCGTGTCCTTTCACTGTTTGTTTTTTGCTTCCTTGATCTGTCATAATAGGAGAAAACTGCTAAAATTTCTCACTGCTAATATATTTCTGCCAATTTCTTCTTTTGTTCTATATTTCTTGTTGCTATGTTATTGAGCTGTAATGGTCCACAACTTCTTAATAATCATTGTGAAATATATCATTCAACAATATAAGTTAATCCTCCTCACTTTTGTAATGTCTTTGTCTTTAATTCTATTTTGTCTAATATTAATATACAATTTCTATTTAGTTTCATATGTATTTTTATTTGTCTTATATACCCTTGCCCATTTATTTTTCACACATTTTATATTCTTTTATTTTGTGTTTCTTTTGATGTAGTACATATTTGTTGGGATCTTAACCTATCTGTTTCGACTCAATCCAAAAGTCTTTGTCTTTTAATACAGAAATTTAATCCATATACATTGATGAACTCACAGCTGACATTTAGTTATCTTATTTCTGTTATCTTCTGTATTTTTATTGTATGATTCCTTGCTTCCGACCTTTTGATATATACTGTTTTATTTGTCCTTAGCCTCTCATGTGTTTTGAAAGGTATATAGCCTACTTGTAATTATCCCATTGGCTAACTTTATATTTTTGAAAGCATTCTGTCTCAGAACTCCTAAATCATTTTAATGACACAGCACACATGGATACACTCACTGCGTTGATGGACCTATATGAGCTGGATGAACTTGTACTAGATGAACCAACTGGCCAATGGCTTGTGAGCACCCTGAATGGATTTCAGGTGTGTCTGGGCTACTGATTCCCTTGGACCCTCTGGCAGCTGGGTGTTCAGATCGGGTATAGCCAGGTGCATCAATCTCAAAACATAATCATATATTATTGGGACACAGGGAATGTATACTACAACTCATTGCACACAGACACACAGACACATGTCTGAGACAAAATTCCACAAAATATTACCTGCCCTTACCATGTGTAATGTACTTTGATATATTCTCATCTATTTTATAGAACTTCATTTTTTAATGTCAGTGACAACCCAGTGAACTGATGTCATGGCCCATTACTGCAGGAATATGCAATCTTGACTGCCTGTTACAATCATCTGAGCAGATCTAAAATGCACTGATGATTGGGCTCCATATCCAGAGATTCTAATTACACTAAGACAGGTGCCAGCAGACTATAGCCTGTGGGCCAAAACCAGGCCCCCACCTGATTTTGCATAGCCTGCAAATGAAGAATTGTTTTTACATCTTTAAGTGCTTTAAAAAATCAAAAGAATAATATTTTGTGACATGTGAATATTATATGAAATTCAAATTCTGCTGTCCACAAATCATTCTTGGAACATGACCTGGCCATACTTGTTTATTTATGCTTTGGCTTACATATCGTCCGTGGCTGCTTTTGTGTAACCACGGAGTTCAATTACTGAATAGACAATGTGTGGCCCACAAAGCCTAAAATATTTATTCTCTATTTCTTTGCAGAAAAAGTTTACTAATCTTTGTGCTAAGGGATCCCAACCTACAATTTGAAAAACTTAGTTTTGGACTAAGGATTTCCACGCTGTGTTACTGTGGAGTTCTCGAAGCTGCTCCCAGGTGGCAGTGGGCTCAGGATGCAAGGACCCAGGCCTATAACCCAGGCTGGCTTCCACCGAGCAACTTAACTTTGTCTGTTCCACACAAACACAAGCTTATCCTTGGAAAGTGCTTAGATCAAAACCAAATGTGTTTGATGGTGGTGGTGGGGAGGGGCGGTTGTGGCTCTAAAACAAAACCAAAAGAATATACCAACATTTGAGATGGCAAATGGTGTTATTTCTCAGTAATTCTCAATAATATAATTCTGGCTAATATCGTTTAGCCATCGTTTTCTGAAGCTGTTCAAGTTCTAGATAAATGTAACATCAGAACCTTAGAAAACATAAGGATGCATCTCAAAGCCCAGGAAAATGAAGTTTACACACGTTAATCTCATCTGGAAAGTTGCTCTTACTGCTGGCAGTACATCATAATACCATGCCTGGATTACCACAGATGATTCTAACACAGAGTCAAGAGTGAGAACTACCCATCTAGTTCATCACTGCAATTTGTCATTGTTCAACCAGTGATAGGAAGTTTCTACCCATGGGGTGAAAACTTCGGGATAAAGTTTTCTTTTTAATTAGAATTCTTCTCATTGAGCCCAACTTCCCTAAGCCCAAACTTAATGTGTATAGAGTTCAGCTAGAGAAATGCCAATATCTTAAAAT
>RJWJ010032048.1:0-18758 GCA_004363605.1 Indri indri
GAGCAGGTGAAGGCCCTGCTTGTTCCCTGGGCCTTTTTACATAGCTGCTAGCTCTGCAGTCTGGAAATCCTTTGTTTAAATCTTAGAAGCGGCCCAGTAGGGAACACAGAAAGCTGCGCTGCTTGGCTGGGAGCTCACTCTCAGAGCAGCTCCCCTGGGCTCCTCAGACAGCCACCAGCCTGGTGTGTGTCCCCATTCAGTGTGCACTGATGCTGGGCCAGGCCTTGTGCTGGCCACGGGGAGCACAGTGGGCGTGGCCCTCCCGGCCTGGTGAGAACCTCCAACTGAGCTGGGAGCTGCCCTGGGGTGGCCCATCCTCCTCCTCTATGGGGACCTAGATGCCACCCAGACGGATGGCTTCACCTGCCTCAACTGTCCCACCTACTCCCTTACACTGTGTTCTTCCGAGGACCAAGGACCACCATTGTCCAGCTGGCTGCTAGGGTCAGGGGTGCAGGCTGTGCACCACGGCAGTCAGGTCACTCAGGGTGGTTTTGAAAAATACAGACACCTGGGCTCCAACACCAGCCCTGTGGATCAGACCCTCTGGGGAGGAGTCTGGGAAACAGCAACATGAAAAAACGTCCCCCAGAAGTGTGACAATAGAATGATACCAACTGACGCAATATGAAGGGCCCAACCTCCCCTGTAAAGTTCTCTGGCCAAAGATATTGAATCTGAATCTAACCAAGCTCTTAGAGGCAACTTTCAGTTGTCAGGAAACATGAGGAATAGAGAAAAAGCCAAGTGGCACTATGGGGAAGCCGCTGGCCACACTCAGAGTGTGGGACACCCTGCAAGACAAGGGCGTGAACTCTTCCAAAGCCAATGTCAATTTTTAAGTGCGTTGGGGGTGAGAAGGGATGTTTTAGAGTAAAGGGAACTTAAGTGACAATAACAATCAAAACTGGGAACTAGCTTGAAACCCGTAGCCGTGAGGGCATTTGAGAGCAACTGGGGAAACCCCATCATTATGTAGCATTAATAATTTGTTTGGTGATAATGGTGTACGCTTAGGGGTCATCCTTCCATTTTGGGAATGTAGGGGTCAGGATGACTGTAATTTACTTTGAAATGGTTCGGCAAAAACAAAATAATGTGTTGGGGGGAGAAACAGGTAAAATGCTAAAAAAAAAAAAAAAACCCAGCTGCACTAGGAGTCGTGTATATATGTGCACTATACTAGTTTTTCAATTTTTCTGATTAACAATTTTCATAATAAAACTTTGAAGGAACAATGATGAAAACGCCAACTAACTTATAAGGACTTCTGGACAGAGCTACATAGGGCTTGAGCCCATGGCCTTGCCCGTTGAAGCCCTGGGCAGTGGCTGGGCTCCTTGAGGCCAGGACATGCCGGACCCCACCCAGGGCTCCAGCCTGGACTTCCAGCCCGGACCGGCCACAGCACAGCCGGGCACTGGTACCCGCAGGTGCACTGGAGCTGGAGCCAGGCCTCAAGGGAGGCGCTGCGGCCACACCCAGGCGCTCAGGGCAATGATCCCACTCCCTGCCTTTCAAGGTGGGTATTTCCACCTTGTTCCCAGGAGGTCTTCTTTGCACCTTGTCCCCCCACGGCACTGAGGACGCGCAGGTGAAGACAGCCCTGCCCAGCACCTGGACTTCCCCGCTCTATTTAGGGAGCCTCCACCCAAGTTCAAAGCGCTGGCAGCCCCACCCTCCCAGCCCCATTCCACACCCCCAGGCAAGGAGGTCCAGAGCCAGCCTCAGCATCTTCCTTTGCCCTGCCTTCCCCGGGGGTGCTGCCCCAGTCCCCAGTCTGGCCGACCATTCCTCTGCAGGGTCCCTGCATTCCCTCCTGTCCTTCCTGCCCAAGGAGTTCCTTGTCACAGGCACCTGGGTTTGACAAGTATCTACTCAGCACCTATTAGGAGCTGTGTTCCGCGTCTACGGCAGACCCGTGCAGGGCGTCACGAGGTATTGCAGCACTCAGAGAGGTGGGTCACTGGTTCTCCACCCTGGCCTTGTAGTAAATGTCCCCACAGAGCTTAAAAATAATGATGCCTGGGACTCACCCCCAGAGCAGTGTATTTAAGTGGTCCAGGTGCCCCCTCTCCTTGGTGGTATCCTCCCTCCATCCGAAGATTTTAAGGAGCAGGTAAGGTTGAGAAGTGCTGCCCTAAGTCGCAGACAAGGTTGGCGACCTGCCCACAGCAGGCGGGTCCATGGCTGTCCCTCCTCAGCCTCTGCTCTCCCCCAGCCCCACCTCCTCTGCTCGCAGCACCCTCCGCCCTTCCAGCTAGCCGGGCCCAAACTCTCCTGCTTTTGCAACCTCCGGCGTGTCCACGTCCTCCCAACACATCTCTGTGTTCGCAGCTGCGGAAGCCAAACGCTCTGAGCCAGCGGCGCGGCGTTCAGGCATGCCCCTCCGCCACACACGGGCAGGCGGCTCACGCCAGCCTCCCTGCGCGTTTCATGTGCCTTCCAAAACACACTGGAACACACGTCGGGAAAGGACAAGATCAAAGGTACATTTCAAAAGGAATCCTTCTTCCTGCAACCTACTGCGCTGTCTGGTGACCCCTGCCCGAGCCCCGGTCCTCGTGTCCCCTGGATTTTCCTGCTCTTATTTTCCCTCCTTCCTGATTTCCCCGTTCAGTTTTCTTAGCCTTGCAGCAGGGCAGGTCTGCTTGCGAGTAGGTGGAAGCACTCTCTGTAGAGCTGCGGATGCCGACAGATACTCTCGGGGTTCAAGGGAGCAAGGCCTTCCTCCTGCTGGGGCTCCGCACCTTTCTGGGTGCTTGTCCACAGCTACATTTTTTTTTCTGGACCAGGACTTTGCTTTCCCTGCTGGTCTCTGACTTTCCAGAGCCCCCTGTGCACGGCCCTCCTCTCGGAGGGTCCGCCCCACCCGCTCCCTCACCTCCGCTCACTGCGTGCAACACCCGGCCACCCCTCCAGCCCAGGCACTCCCCTGCCCGAGCGCTCGGGCCACAGAGAGCTGCGGCATTTTCCGTCTTGGGCCCTATTAATGTTCATTACAAAAGTAGGTAGGCACCTCTTCCCAGGGAAACACTCTGCACAGAAAAGATAAAATCTCCCCCTCTCTCTATCACACACACGCACAGAGATACACAGAAATAGCAAATATTTAAA
The DNA here is from genome assembly GCA_004363605.1 of Indri indri. NCBI lineage: Eukaryota > Metazoa > Chordata > Mammalia > Primates > Indriidae > Indri > Indri indri. The sequence goes on from RJWJ010032048.1 coordinate 3,118, forward strand.
GTCAAAAAATCCTGATTACCAATTGCTCTACAAATGGGGTGTGTGTTCAACACAAGGGGCAATGTCAACGCAGGTGAGCTCGGCTCAGGTTCCCTCGGGGATCACCTGGCCTGAGGGGAGGCCCGAGTCACCGCAGGTGGGAGACAAAGTGACGGGGCACGTCCACGGGGACAGTCACTGCACCAGAAATAAAGGAGAAGGCGTTCACAGGTGCACACCCGGTGGGGAGTAGACTAAGGTGAGGATATTTAGCTGGCTAGAGAGTGGTCAGGAAGGTCTGAGGACTCTGCTAGCTTACCGACTGCCACAGGGAAGGCAGTGAGGGACCCTCTTGCCGGGGCACTGAGAATGGCTGTTATTAATAATCACAGCTGACATTAGTTGAGGCCTGACTACATTGCCAGGTACCATGGAAAGCACTTTACAGAGAATATATTCTTTAATTTGCCAAAGAACCCAATTTGACAGGTGATGCCGGGTTCAGAACGGCTCAATAACTTGTCTGGGGTCACACAGCTAGGAAATGGTGACTCTGGGATGATAGGGGAGACATCCATCAGAACAGGCCTGCAGGGAGCGAGCCAGGGGAGGGCGGGGGAGGGGGAGGGGAAGGAGACGCTCAGGTCTGTCCTGCTGCTCGGGCTGCTGACTGGATTAGCAGCCCCGTAAAGTCAAACCAGACCTGTAAAGCCAGACGCCGGGGGCCCTGCCCATTCCTCTTGTCTCTGTTGAATGTTGGCATGGATCTTCCGCTCTTGCGGTCCTCTGCTTGGGGACAAGGCCAGGCCCACACCCAAGGCATTCCCAGGGGAGAGGTGACCTCCTTCTGAGGGCTGGAGGGATTTATGAGATAGGACACATGGGTGTGCGTGACCAGACACAATTCGAGGTGGTAGGGGCTTAATGAGACCTCTCCCTAGACACCACGCCCAGGAGATGTTGACAAACATGGGCATTGAGTTCCCAAGAGGGGTCAGAGTAGATGACACCTGCACCTGCCAGTTGCAAAGCATTTCCCCGCACAGCATTGCGGTCAATCCTCTTGACAGCCCTGAGAAGTAGATGCTGTCTCCGTTTTACAAATGAGGAAACTGAGGCTCAGATAGGACACCATAAGCCAGGAAGTGGAGGTGGGGCTCAACCCCAAACCCCAAACCTTTGCTATTTTGCCATCTGTCCAGATCCCACCCTCTGGCGACAACCAGTGCATTCCAGCAGAGTGCATTAGTTCAGCACCCACTGTGTGCCCTGCTCTGAACTGGAAACGACGGGGAATAACCAAGACATTGTCCAGGTCCTTAGGCTGGAGGAGGACGAAATCTACCAGGCAGGCCTGTGCACAGGGACAGCAGGATGTTAGCAAGGGAACAAGCCAGCTTCCAAACTGTCAGGGTAGAGATAGGGAAACCAAGTGAAGGAGGACAGAGAAGAGGGCGGGGGTGGGTCATCCACAGGACCTCAAAGGACTGTGCCCTCAGGCAGATTTTATGCCCTGACAGAAAAGGAAGGGGAAGGCACCTCTGAGACACTGTTGTAACACAGAACGCTGAAACCCAAGGGGCCAGGAGGGCAGGAGGCTGGGGCCTGAGGTCCCGCTGTGAGTGTAGACCCCCCAGGCAGTGAGGTGGGGACCACTGGGGGCCCAAAAGAAGCCCAGACCCTAGGCAGACTGGACCCTTAGGCAGGGGCCTGGCAGAGCTGGGAGGGACCGTGGGGTCCCCTGGCTCAGCATATTGAACAGGGCACAAAACTAAGGCCCTCCCATGGGGCTAAGGGGCCAAAGTACTTAGCCGACGCGCTGTACCGCTGTGCAGAGGACAGAATCTAAAATCCAACACCCTAACTCACGCTAGTCAAGCTTTCAAGAGACGGTCAGTCTGTAGGTTCCTGGGAATTCCCTCCTTTTTCCAGGCCAGAAAGATCTCCGCCTTCCCCCACCAGACTCCCAGACCCCTTCCGCGCGTGGCATCCTTGGCTGGTGACGCCTGGTGGGAAAGCTGACCTGCTTACCTCATCTTCGTCCCTCTGAGCTGCCGCTTTGGCTCTTGTGTCCTGTCCTCGGGTGCTCAAGGAGTAGCTGCTTCCTCCTGGAAGGAAGCCCCCAAGCTTCTCTGCTCCCCCATAAACAGCCTCTGGAATGTGCATCTCCAAGCTATACCCCCCACCACCACGTTCAGCCCCTCTGCAAGGCCCCACACCCCACATCTCGTGTGGCCAGAATGGTACTAGAAGAAAGCCCTGGCCAGTGTGGACGGAAAAGGACAGCTGAGCCAGTGACTTCTCAGGTGGGGGGCAATGGAGGAGTCTGTCTACGGGGTCTGAGAAGGCAGCTGGCATGTGGGCAAAGGGTTTCCAGCATATTCACCCCAGAAGTCATGGGCAGTACCCAACCCTTTATAACTACCCCCAGTCCAAAGCTGCCCCGCCTCAGGAATTTGTCTGTCTCCAACCCAGCTAACCTGCCTGGGTAAAAGCGACTGCAGGTGCCCTGCCTGCAAACGTTTCCCAGCACACGGGGCCTTGTGCGAGGGGCTGTGGCGACGACACCCCGCCCAGTGCCAGCAGCTCTCGGCCTCGTGCGGCGCTGCTGACTCAGAGCTGGTGCTGCCGCTGCAGCGTCTGAGGCCCTCCTTAGCCTCTTTGTCTTCCCGGGTCTATCGTGAAGTCTCCGCAGATAACTCGTTCTCATTCACCTGTGTGCTCACAACCTCTGTCTCGCACATGCACACTCACACGTATGCACACACGTGAAAGCCAACCATGCAGGGATATGGATTTCCACTTTGTTGGGATAACCAGAGGCTAACAAAAAAACCCAAAAAACAACTGATCAGGTTGCCAGTGGAGTAACCGTCAATAAGAATTAGTAAAGGAGCTGCCCACTCCCCAGGTGATCAGTGGCCACACCAGAGCTGGCAGTGGAGCTTGGTGATCTGGCTGATCTGAGTCCTGATCTCATTGCTACCCACCACGACCCTGCCCTGCTGGGAGGACTCAGCTTCCTAATTGGGAAAAATGTAAACATCAACTACTTCAAAGAGGCTGGAGGAAGGAATAATTGAAATAATATGGATAAAGCTCTTATCACAGTCCCTGGCACATAGTAGGTGCACAATAAAAAGTGGTTGCTATTGATATAGTGCTGATGAAAACCAATGTCATTGCGGCCAAGCAGTGGTTTATGCGCTTTCCACGTATTAACTCAGTTAATCCCCCCCAACAACCCTGTAGGGCAAGTATGTTATCACCACTGCCATTTGGAGGGGGAAACTGACGGAGAGATCGGCCAAGGTTACCCGGGCACATCGGGGTGGCTGCAGAGCCTGCAGACTTGACTTGTCCTTCTTGGAAGGAGTCAGATGAGAGAGCCATCGTGCATGTGTTCATTCAGTAGCTGGGGACAGAGAAGCAGGTGTGGCCCGGTCTCTGCCCCGCAGGGGCTCCAGCCTCACTGGGTGACAGAGGCCCAACGTGGGAGAGTGATTCCCCAGCCAGACAGCCCGAGAGTCCCTGAGCACAAAGATCAGCTGTGCCCGACCAGTCCTTGGTTCCTGACTGCTTCACAGGAGAGGGGATTCAGCTGGGTGACCAACCGATTGGCCACTTGCTTCATTCATTCACATATGCGTGCCTTCACTCATTCAACTCAAGCCCCTCTACCCTGGGTGCTCTGGATCGAACTAGTTCGCGCAGAATAATTAAAAAAGAAGTCAGAGGAATCACAGCCTGGTTGCTGAGACAAATAAGACCACAGGCCAAACTGACAAATGAAACGGGCAGGAGAATCTTCTAGATCACGTTTTCCAAATGGGTAATAGTTCCTACTTGGGAGGAAAAGGGACTCTGAGGTTAAATACTTTTGGAAAATAAGTTAAACAAATGAAAAAGGGGATACCCTGGCAGGGCCTGTCTGTGCAGCTAATATGCTAATGAGCTGCTAATAGTCCAACGAGCACAGTAAACACCAAGAGGCTGCAAGTAGCCAGTTGAATTTCTAAGTGTATTTGACCCCAGAAAGCTTTCTCAGCAGGACGATGATGCGGGACAGATGTGTGAGAAGCGCACTGTGCCACGTCCCCTTCTGACTCCCGTTCTGGCCCAAAAGGTGTCGGGAAGGGTGGGGGAGAGTGAAAGTGAGGCTGGGAAACCCCCAGGATGGTGGCAGCTCTCGGCTGGATTTTGACAAATTACAGGAAGGTCATGGCCAGGAGGAGAAGGGATGGGAGTCTTCCAGTGGGGAAAGGAGTCCTGGCAGAGAGACAGCGAAGGCCCGAGAAAGTGGAGTCCGCAGTGTGGGTTTGCCCTGGGGGGGAAGGAGGGCCGTGGGTCTTGAGAATAGCAACTTAAACACGAGAATGCAAATGGGCACAGCCTCTCCGGAAAACAAGTTTAGCGTCATCTTGTAAAGCACATTTGCGCACCCTGCCACCCAAAGTTCCACTCCCAGGTAAGCACCTCCTTGAACAACTCTCCCTGTGCACCGTGACGTGTGCGTCCATGGACAGGAGACAGAATAGAAAAATCGTACATTCAAATGATGGACTATTATACAGCCCTGAAAATGCGGGAACTACAGCAAGATCCAATAGCAGTTTGGAACTTAGAAACAACGCAGAGAGAGCAAAGCACGTCACGGAAGACTGCATGCACTATAACACCATTTTTATACTGCTACACAGAAGCAAAATGAAAAATATATTGTTTAGGCATTCTTGCTTTGGAAAACCATTATTTTAAAGTAATGGAATAAGTATGCAAAACTGGATGTGGAATAAATATGCGAAGTTCGGGACACGGTCACATCTGTAGGGAGATGGAGGGGAGGGGAGGAACCCAGGGGTGGATGCGGTGGCTTTGGTCATGGTCTAGTCCTGCAGGGGTGTGGCGAGACCAAGGTTTTCATCGTGTTGTTATATGCTATGTATATGGTATGTTTACTGTTGTGTGTGTGCCAAGTATCATACAATAAAAACTATTTTGTGTTGGTGTGCAGGAGAGCAGCTGGTATCTGGGTAGGTTTGTGCCAGCCATGCCATGGGCGCACCACCCCTTCTTGGTGACGGCATTCATCCCTTCTCATCGTCTAGCGGGCCCCCTCACCTGAAGGCTGGATGTGCACAGGGACGGCCATCCCTCCGCCAGCCTGCATCCCACCCAGCCTCCGGGACCCCCAGCCAAACCTACTCGCTTACCAGGGCTGACATGGCCAGTGTCTAAGCCACTCACTAGAGCCTCATGAAACCTACACAGATCAGCCCTGGGAACCCCAGTAAACCCCCGGCAGCCACATCTGACTACCCTTCCTTTCCAGAAACAGGAGGCCTGTGTAGCTATTCTGGCTGAACAGGACATCAGAACACAAGGTCTGGCCAGACAGAGTCTGCCTTGCCTGTGGCCCACTGAGTCACAGACTTCCGCCCCTCACCCACTTCTTTCTTCAGATAGCTGAATTAGTTGGGACAAACCTACGTAGACTATGTGATCTTCCCTCGCTGTGGCCTTTGCTGTTTTGGGAGGAATTCAGATCTTTCTGTTCTAAAGAAGCCTGGCCTGGGCCAGAATATTTTTATAGCCCCAGCTCCGTTGGAATGACCTTCAGAACATCCTTAATTGCTCACTTTCAACACAGTTTCTATGTATTATTTCATTTCATCCTCACAACTGCCCTGAGATTGCAATTTTTAGGGAAGAAATCGAGACTCGGAGATTTTTAAGTAACCACCCACGTTCTAGAGCTATTAAGAGGCACATCTGAGGTCTGTGCCACAGCTGGTCCGGGCCCAGAGCCTACCCGCTTTCAGGAACTGCATGCTGCCTCCCGGCACAGAGGCTCGAAGCTCAGAGCTGGCCCTGCTGGGAGGTCACAGTGCAAGGGAAGTGCTGTCCCAGAGAGTGGGGAGCAGCCGAGCCTGGACTTGAGCTTGCTTGGGAAGGAGCCTGACTCGTGAGCTGAGTGCTCAGCGGAGCCACTGACCGCGCTCCTGCAGCCCTCGGGCTGACGCTGAGGCTCCCTAGCGATACCCGTAGGAAGCGGAACCCTGCCTCAGGGCCTGCCCCTGGGAACACAAGACAGATGCCCGTGAAGAGGTAACTAAGAACACTAGAAAATGTGTGACAAGTGCCAGTGGGTCTTCCTGGGAGGGCCACAGGGAGGCCGCAAGGTGACTCCAAGCAACGTCCTTTCCTCCCACTGCCTGCCCTTGAAGACCCACTGTGTTCCCCATGCTATGCCCGGTGGTGTGGGTTCGAAGGCGATCAAGACCTGGCCCTGCCCGCAGGTGGCTCCCAGCGTCCTCCACGACGCAGATGCACCTGGAAGGGGCTTAGCTGGGGCCGGGGCACCGAGGGGAGGCTGAACAAGGGACACGGTGCCTGGACAGAGCTCTGAAGACTGGACAGGAGTTCACAGTCAGTCCACAGGAAGGCAGGGCAAGCCCAGGGGCTTGCGGACGCGAGGCAGAGCAAGAACAACACACGCCGCAAAACACGATTAATGATGGCAAAGCGTGTAGTCGCTCACTGTGTAGACGCCAGACCCTGTGTCAGCCTCACGTGTGTTACATCCTTTAATCCTCACAGCAGCCCTCGTGACCCATTTTACAGAGAGAAAACTGAGGCTCAGAGAGGTTAAGGTCACCTGGATGTGAAGGCAGAACCATCTAGACCCCGCCGCTGCTGTCCCTTGAGCCCCACACTCTCACCTGTGCATGTGAAGGGGGCCCCCGCGAGCTGGGGGGCGGTGGGGGGAGAGGAGTGGGCTGGAGGCGGCGGGACAAGCCGGTGCAGACACGGTCACATCCGCTGCCTGAGTGCTCTCCTGCTTAGACCGTCGAAAAATGACAAAACTGACCAAACAAGAAGGAAGAGCCTTTGAGGATGAGAAAGGATAAAATGGGCTCCACATTTAACAAAAAGGGACTTGAAGGCAAGAGTGCCCACAAGCCGAGATGAAGCTGGCGGTGTCGCTGATGCGGAAGGAAGTCGACCTGCGGGGGCAGGAACGGACGGCGATGCGGCAGAGACGGAGAACACAGGGCTTCAGACCCTTGTGGAACCTGTGTCCCACCCTCGTCCCAAGACCCGGCTGCAACGTCTATAGGGCTGGGGCAGAGACTGCTAAACGATGGCTCCTCTGCCCTGTGCCCACTGTTTACGTTTCACGTCAGGTTAACTGTCAAAGGTCATATATTCGATCACGCCCGCTGAGCAGTACACGTGCAAGTTGGGTAGTGGCCTGCATGTATGTGACATTGTAAGATATATATTTGGTCTTCGATGTCTTTATGTCTTTTTGTGTGCTAGTGAGTTGACTGGTGGCTGGCAGCCCCTGGGTAGCTTCAGGAGGGGGGCTGGTCTCCAGGAAGACTTAGGCAGGATTAGAGGGTTGGACTTGCGGCTCCACCCCGCAACCTCCGGGGAGGGAGAGGGGCTGAAGGTTGGGTTGATCACCAGTGGCTAATGGTTTAATCAATCATGCCTACGTAGTGAAGCCTCCATAGAAAGGACAGGGTTCTGAGAGCTCTCGGACAGCTGAACACATGGAGGTTCCTGGAGGGTGGCGCCCTGGGAAGGGCAAGGAAGCTCCACACCCCCTCCCCTACCTTGCCCCACGCATCTCTTCATCTGTGTCCTGCGAACATGTTTCCCTGAGTTCTGTGAGCTGCTCTAGCAGACTAATGGAAGCCAAGGAGGGGGTCTTGGAAACTCTGGTTTATAGCCGGCCAGAGCACAGGTGAAACCACCCAGGCTTGCAATTGGCATCCGAAGGCGGCCCTGTCTCCAGGTGGAGAGTGTCAGAACTGGCTTGACCTGGAGGACATCTAGCTGGTGTCTGCTGCAGAGCTGCCTGCCTGCTTGGTGTGCGGGGAAACCCGCCCACTCACATTTATTTGGTCACAGAAGTCGTCTGTGTTGACTGTTGTGGGGTCAGAGCCAAGGAAAAACAGTTGGTGTTTTTTCCTACACAGATGTTACACTTCAATTAAAAAGGTAAAAAAAAAAAAAATCATTTTACCCTTCTATCTTGGCAGAATACCTTGCTCACCACCTGGAAGGCTAGGTTCCCCACGGAGTTCACCCCAGAACATGGCGGCATGGGGGAGCCGGCCCCAGGCTGCAGCCTGCTCATCCCCGCTGCATCCCACGCTGACACCCCCACCTCCCAGCTCCACCCTGGCCCTGCAGATGGACTCCCCTGGCCCCCTCTCTGCCATGAGCAGTGCGGCCTGCCCCAGGGTGAACCCCGGGCAGAGGCCTGCACGGCCCAGAAGTAGGCGCACGGCCATCTGGGCAAGAAACATCAAGGGCCTGAGTCCCCAGAGCGAGGCTGGGGTGAGTGGGGTGGGCGTGGGCTCTAGAGGGGTACGCCCCCTTGGATCCCAGACTCTGTGCACCGGGGCAAAGGGCACGGCGGCAAGACACCAGAGGAAAGCCCTCTAAATCTCTAAATCGGAGAGCTGGGGGAAGGACCCCGCTTGCCCTGGCCCGAAGGCAGTTCTGTGGGTCACAGGACTTGAGAAAGACGTGGCGAAGCTGAAGAGAGATCAGAAGAGGAAGAACAAGTAGTTAAAGGGTGTAGAGGCTGGGTCATCTGGGAGGGAATATTCCAGAGAAGGCTCAGGGAAAGAGGCACCCTGGTCCTCAAAAGCAAACTGAAAATCTACAGTGATGTTCATGTCCCCAGAGACCAAACAAGAGAATCTGGGCCTGGACTAAGTTGGGAAAGACTGCAGTCAGACCTGAGGAGGGACTTCCTGGCAGTCACTGTGGTGTCACTGAAGGGCTGTGAAGCCTGGCGGGCCTGGCTGCAGGCAGCTTGTGTGGCGACTGTAGCTCTGGGACTTTCCAGCTGTCAAGCCTCTGGCAGCAGAGTGGCTATTTCAGGGCCTCAGTTTCTCATCTACAGAATGGGGATAACAAGAATATCTGCCTCCTGGGGATGTTGGGAGAACGAGCTAACGTGTGTGCTTTGTTTCCGCAGTGCACATGACGTCTGGCACAGCATAAACAGGAGTCACTGGCTGGCCACTAAAGCCTGCCCACCCGCACCCTAGCTCCAAACTTGCCTGGTTCTGTGAGCCTCAGTTTTCTCACAGGAAAAATGGGGACGAAGGTGCTGATGCCGTGGGGCTGCTTTAGCTTCGAGGACATTGCTGAGGTCATAGACGCATCCTTCCTGGTGCCGGGGAAGGCTCTGGGCTCCCCTACATATGGAGGACCACCTGTCTGGAGCTAGACTTTCTCCTCCCCGAAGTGCAGGGGCTGGCGGGTGAGCCCCAGCCTGCTGCCCGAGGGCAGCGAGGAGGTGAGAAGCCAGTCGGAGCCGAGGGGACGCCTTGCTGGCTGCGTGGGCAAGACTGGCCTGGCCTCCCTTGCCGGCCACTGCCCTCTGCTTCTCCTGGACGCTCCATCCGCAGATGGGGGCTTGGCACCTCCCAGGCCAAGCCAGAGCACCTCTTAGGGTCTGCTGATGGAAGGGCCTGGCTGGCAGTGAGGGGCCCTGGTGCTTGTCCTGTGTGGCCTCGGGCCTGGCCACCCTCTGCTCCACTTCCCCCTTCTCCACGGGCAGCCTTATAGGGACAGCAGTTGTCACAATGGCTGCTGGGGCCTGGGAGCAGCCCAGCTGGAGGGAAGGCGAGTGCCACCTGGGCATGCCAGCGCCTGTGGAATGGCGGCAGTAGCAGCCCCACTGGCTTCCAAGGCCAGGGGAGGCGGAAGGAGGCGGATGTGAAGGGAGCCGGGGAAAGAGGAAGCCACACTCAGCACCCAGGAACAAGAGAGATCCCCAGGGGGAGGATTAGGTACCAACTTCGGGTTTGGAGTGAAGTAGATCACGGAAGAAAGAAAGACGGTGACTTCCCTGGAGACTCGGGAGAAAGCTGACAATACAGAAACAGAAAGAAACTGACTGCGGTTCTCACAACTCAGAACTATCCAGCCAGGGCCAACTCCCCGCCAGGGCAATACTTATTTTGCTTTTTAATTCATGTGTGCCTTGCCTCGTTCCAGAAAGAATGGGAAGTGCTGACAGCAAATGTTTATTCCAAAGACAACAAACATTTACTAAGCACCCACTGTGTGCAGTCCAGGCCCAGAGAAACCAACATGCCTGCTCTGCAGAAGCTTATGACACTAAACCCATCGGATTAAATAACAAAATAAAAACAGAAACACGGGTTGTAGGTAAAAGAGGAAGAAAAGTCAAGGTCAGCACAGGTGCGAGGATGGAGCTCCTAATTTGACTCGGTTTCCTCACAGTCAGGACATAAAGAAAAACATACTTTATCAGAAAGAAGAAAACATTTCTTGGGGAGAAATAAAGCTGAAGGTCACATTGTCCAAGTCAAGTGACAACTTGGCTATATCAGAGATACCAACACAAGAATTGGAATTGGGCGAGAAGAAGATTCTGCTCAATTGCTTTGTTGCACGTGTGTGACAGAGACCAGATGCAAAGAAGCAAAAAGGGCTAAAAAGAATAATGACGCTGAGAGCTGCAAGGAATCTGAGAAGTCATTTACTCTGTCTCCTTCCTGTTTCACAGGTGAGAAAACAGGCCCAGGAGGTCACCCTCCTATCCCAGGGGGAACAAAATGCTCACATGGCCACCACTGCCAGCAATGCACAATCCCAGCTTGAAGACGGCCTGGTGACTTACGGAGTCCCCAAGTAAGAGATCTCCCAGAGGTTCATACCTGGTGTCAGTAAACCCAAAGCAGCAGCCTTCAAGTTGAAGGTCATGTGCAATCTTGCCTGAAAACCATCCTTTGGGGAACAAGGTAGAACACACGTAGGTCACTTCTTACCCCCAAATAAGAAGTTCATAATGGAGCCTGAACAGTGGTAGAAGGAAAAAGGCTCTGAGCTCAACAGGACATGGATCAGAGCTGTCCCACACCATGTCCTGCCAATTGCAGTCTTGGAACTCCCTGGGACTCCTGAGCATAGCGTGAGCTGGTGAAGGTGGAGGGAGAAATAGCACGCAAACAGGAAACATTTGCAAATACAGCTGGGGTGGAAAAAAGAAACCTGGAGGAATTGACACTGTGGAGACAAGGCTTATCTCAGCGTCTGGGACAGCAGGTTGTCCGGGTCGAGGGTCCCTTCCGCCTTGGGAGACCCTCTGAGGGCCCTTCCCAGGTCACGGCTGTTAGCCACATGACCCGAGCCGAGTGGGGTCTGAGCTGAGCAGACTGACCCTGGCCAACAGGGACGGGCTTGGGCTGCCTTTTAAAGCCAGAGAGAGGAGGCGGAAGTATTTCAATGGACAAGCGCAGAGGTCGTATTCCAGCTGAAGTGGGAGGTTGGAGGGCTCCAGGGGGGTTATGAAAGGTGCATCTGCATAGGTGGGTAGAGACCAAATCCCAGGGAGCCTCAGTGCCAGACAGGAAGTGGGGAGCCACTGGAGGTTTTAGAGCAGGGGAGTGACACCCTCAGAAATCCACGTTGTGAAGATGCGTGGTGGGGAGCTGGGTGGGAGGCGGGATGCGTGTTCACTGGAGTCATGAGCCCCTATTTGCATTCCTAATGGGCCCTGCGAGATTGGTTTTCCTCGCTGGCCCAGCTGGCTCTGGCAGATAAGTGGGACTCTGTGCCCAGGGGCAGGTTCCGTTGGTCCTGTTGCTCCCATCCCCCTCACCAACGCAGGCACGCACACATTCAGTCCTCCCAGTTTTCCCAGCCCAGCTTGACGGAATGGCCTGTGCCTATCTCCCGGTTGGCCAGGCCTTACCCCAGCGCCCAGAATTCCCCGATGACCACAGCCCTTGGAAGAGCCCCTTCACTGCCGACCCTGCACCCCACCCTCCTCACCTCCACCCCCATCTCCCACCATTGTGTCCCTGGTTGGAAATCCCACGCTGGGTCTAGCTCAGCTGGGGTCAGGCCTGTGGTCTCTGCACCAGGCCTGGAGGACCAGCAAGCCCCACGCCCTGAGCTGTGAACCTGGGCATAGCCGATGGCCACTTGGCCTCAGACCCGAGGCCTCTGCTACCTCTTCCAGGCGCTGCCCACTGGGCATCACAACCCCTCCAGGAAGGAGCTGAGAACAAGAACTCCTCTGTCCAGTCCCATTTCTTACTCTTCTACAGGAAATACCAGCTCCTCAAGCTCGAAGCCTCGGAGGGTCCTCCTGGGTCCATTCTTAGTACCCGAGTAAGGGCTGGATCTCAGTTCTCTTTCCTAGGACGAGCAATGATAGGCGGCATCTCTGGAAAGAACTCAATGCTTCTCAAAGTGCTTTCCCAAAGATTATTCCCTCCGAAGCTCTGAACAGCCCTGCAGGTAGGCAGGGCAGGCGGTTGTGTTATGATTGTTGTCCATTTTGCAGATGAGAAAACTGAGGCCCAGGGGTTAGAGACTCATCCACAATCTCACAGCTGTTTGAGTGTAAAGGTTAGTGCCCTACACCCCCCATCCTGACCTGAGATCAGCCTCAGTGACCGCCCCCACCAGGCACGGATAATCCAAATAGCTGGGTGACCTGAACACAAAACACGGCCCATGGGATTGAGATACGGGAGCTGGAAGTCCTTGGCCAGCGGCTCCTCTGACTCTCCTGTGTACTGAGGCCCAGAACAGTTACGGGAGTTGCCTAATATCACACCACAGCTGGTGGCAGAGCCACGTCTCCGGTCCCCTAACTCCCTGCCCAGCAGCCTCCCATCCCCTCACCCTGCGCCCTCACGTCCCAGAGCCCCCATCTGCTTCCCCATCCTTCCCCTAGCTGTACGGGTGTGCCTGACATTTCTGGAATTCACTCCGCACACATAATGAGGCCATTTTGAGAAGGCCCGCCTCAGGGGGAACCAGAGAGCCGTCTAGTGTCCCCATCCTGACCCCTGCCAACCCCTCCCGGCTGTACAAGCCAAGCTGCAAACAGATAAACAGACGCTATCGGCCTCGGCGACTCCACCCCCGCCGCCGCGCACCTTTCCAGCCCCGAGAACCAGCAGTGAAGCATTTGGGTTTCTGAGCCTCGATGCAGGCTGCACAGGAACTGGGACGCCTTAGCGAGGTGTCACCAAGCAAGGTTGCTGCGTGGCTCAGTGTCCATAGAGGGAATGCAGATATCAACACGGCAAGTGACTCGACAGAACAAGGACTCTTGTCAACAGCACAGAAGTGATGTTAGCCGTGGCCTGTGGAACCGTGGTGACTCCCTGAGACGCTGGTTTAACATGAGGATACACGGGCGACCCTGCCTGCAGAACCTCGGTGGGTTGCTAGCGCTGAAGAACTGGCTTTGAGCCCCCGCGGCCCACTGAGAACCAAGCAACAGAAAAGGAGCGAAGGTGAAGGCAGGCCCTCAGAGGCAGCGGGAGGGCAGGGCGCTGGAAGGAACATGTGGAGTTGCCACACTCAGAAGATTCTAGAAACCCTCTTTCTGGGGTTAGCCATTCCCTTGCCCAGAAGCAGGCAGGGGACCATGTGATCTGTCCCAGCAGTCCCGTTTTCCAGCCCAGTCTCCAGCCAGACGTCTCCCTTGGAGGAGTCACAGGAGATGGGACTGGGGTCTCTTTCCTCCTTCCCGCCTTCTCCACGCCCAGAGGCTATTCCACTCCCTGGCCTGGCCTCTCACTGAGGACAGGGAATTCCCTCCCTGGCAGCGGGAGAAAGGACCCTGCTGGAGCTGGGACAGCCGAAGGGACAAGGCCTGGAGGGGGAGGAGGTAGAGCCTCTCCCCTGCCGCCTCCCCACACATACCTCCACCCCCCAAAGAATGTAATTAAGCAGCAGGCCTCTGCCAGGAGCCAGGCTTTCTGCCTTCCGTCTATAAATCACCTTCTGAATCATCTCTCAGCTCCTAGAGGAGCAACTTCTGCTCAGGCTGCTCCAGGCGGCCCTGGTGCCACGCCCCCGGAGAGCCTGCCCCCTCACCCCTCCAGGGCCCAGCTGGGAATGGCAGTGGCTGCAAGAGTCCAGCAGACTCTGGGGTGGGGAGAGGCTCAGGGGACACTCCAGTGACCCTCTCTACTCTGCCCTCTCCCCCGCCGGGCAGGCGAGAACTGAAGTTAGCTTAGCCTGGCCTGGCTCCTTCAACTCAAGAATAAAACCACAGGCTCTTGGTCACCAATGCCAAGCATTAAGGGGCAAACTGGCTCTGGAGATCAGGAGAAAAACAGAGCCAGGTGGGGCTAATCTGGGAGGGCTTCTTGGAAGAGGCAAGTTTGGATCCAAGACTTAAAGGAGCCAACAGTTTGCAGACAGGGGTGAAAATAGCTAACATTTATGTAGTGCTTCCTCTATGCCAGGCGTATTGTAAGAGCTCTATGTGTATTCACTTGTTTACTTTTCACAGCAACCCTGTGAGGTAGAGGCAATCACTGTGCCCATTTTACAGATGGGGAAGCTGAGGCTTGGGGAGATTAACTTGGCCTGAGTTACCCAGGTAGTATGTGGGAAAGCCAGATGTGAATCTGGACGGCCTGACTGCAGAGGAACGCGAGTGTTTGGGGGTGAGGTGTGAGAGTGCGAGCAGACTGGCGTGGCTGCAGCTTTGGGATTTAGGTCAGATGGGGCTACAGAAATGATGGGGTGGACTGTCCAAGGCAGGCCTAGAATGTCTGCTGTGGAGGATCCTGCATCACAGCAATGAATCGAGTCCCTGGCATAGACTCTGAGAGGCAGAGGGGACCCTTCAGTGTGGTCAAGGTAAATGAAGTCCAGAGAAGGAAAGGAACTTATCTCAGGTCACACAGCCAGTCAGTGGTACACTCAGAACTCAGACACAGGTCTCCTTGTGCGCAGCTCTAACCATTTCCCAACACACGAGCTAACATGGATGTGCAGATGTACTACCAGGATGGCCCTAACCTTCAGGGAGATGGCGGTGCGGTTAGGCATACCTCCTCCCGCAACTGGGGTAGAGAATGTCTTTCCCTCCTTGGTGACTTTAGAAGGACTCTGTGGCTCACATCAGGGTGGGTGGAAAGGGTCCTCCTCACCCCCTGAGTCAACATATTCTGAGGCCAGAAAAATCTTCCTTTTTCCCACTCTCCCTAGAAGGGTCTGTTAGCCGCATCCTCCTCTGAGAAAAGTCACATCTCCTGCCCCGTCCCCAGGGTCCCTGTCTTCTGCCCAGATTGAGGAGAGACCAAGTTTGGAGAAACCCCCAGGGCCCTAGCTCCCTTCCTGGACACTGTTCCCAGGCTACCTTCTCAATTTTACATCTGCCCGAGTACCAGGGACGTTTATTAGCATTAAGTTCCTCACTGCGCAGGACCAGAGATGCTTGGCTGAGTCTCTTCTTTGCGGATTTCCACTCAGAGCCCTCTCTGGTCTGCCTCAGTTTCTCCTTCGTCAGGGATTGAGCATAAGCCCAGGTGCCAGCGTGTGGGCACTCGCAGGGTCTGGCTGGGTTTGCCACTGGGGAGGCTGCAGCAGGTACCCGCTGCAGGACTTGGCGCCAAAGTCCAGCTCCTGCCTCTTTTGCCCCCCATCCCCCTCCAAAGGTCTTCCCACCAGGACAGGATTAATTGCAGGGCAGACATCCCAAACCGGAAGCTCTCAGGATCCCTGGGGAGGAGGTGGGGGTGATGCTCAGACTCCGCCCATCCATCCCTCACCTCTTGGCCCCAAAGCTGTTGATAAAATGCTCTGAGATTCTGGGAGGACTTTCCCTGACAGCGGCCCCCTCCCCC
>RJWJ010032049.1:0-18781 GCA_004363605.1 Indri indri
GCACTGGGCCTACGGAATCAGAGACTCTGGGGATGAGGCCCAGCAATCTGTGGTTGAACAAGCCTTCCAGGTGTCCTGATGTCTGCTAAATGTGAGAACGGTTGGGCTAGGGAAGGGGAATACAGTCTTGCACAAAAATGACAAGGTCTCCATACTCGTGGTAATTATCACTATAGTAGACACATCTGCACACATTCATCTTAACAAGTGACATAGGTAACTTTAACACACGACATCTGAATACATTCTACCCACTTATCCCTACACATGCTGCCCCATATGATTCATAGTCTGGGCATGTCGTCTGTACCAAACCCCTGGAAAACCTCCAGCAGGCCCTTTCAGCACCCTACGTGAACATAAACTGAGCTTTGCCAATTTAGAAAAGCTGAATTCTCTACCCCAAATTAAAGTTAGTGCTAGGCAAGATGGGAGGCTTGAGATACAACAGAAAATAATGGAAAGCCTCAAGAATTGTCCTATAATCTGCCCTACTTTAAAATATCTTACCTGATATTTGAAAAAAAATGGAATCAGGTATAAAACCTACTTATCATTAAACAAACCTAAAGACCTAACTCCATTTGACATGTAAGCGCAAGGCATATTTTGCATCATTTATTATACTTTGTATTTCTAGTAATGTAACTATTATGCAAATTAAGAGAGCATTATATCTGATACTTTGTTTTGTTCTAATCTCAAGAGTTGTTCATCATTTCCAAAAATCATATCGCCAATGGATGTTCGAGTTGCCAACACAACACATCTGTATCTGTCACGTTCATAACTGTCATAGTCACCATGATGCTACAAGTAACGAGAAACATCTGACTACATTATGACTTCTAGCACAGTGTGTCTCCAGCTCCAATATGCACACGAGTCACTCGAGGATGTTGCTACGATGCACATTCTCATTCAGTGAGTCCAGGCTGGGGCCTGAGACTCTGCTTTTCTGACGAGCTCCCAGCTGGTGTTGCTGCCACTGGCCCACGGACCACATGGTTTGAGGAGTCAGGTTCTAGTCTAATCATGCCCCACATTTGCAGATTGAAATGTGTATTATTTTATTATAAATTCCTTTCATTTCTCTTTTATATTATAATTGGGATATTATATCAATTTTTTGAAGTCATGTATGTAGTTTAATGTAATTCTCCATGGATTTTATTTCACAATAATAAAAGAAGCAAGACAACGATTTAATATTTAAAAAGGAGGTGCAAATCTGATAGAGCTGAGAACTATTGCACTAAGCTCTTCAAGGTCATCACATGTGCTTACCACGTGGGCGACTTAAAGATGAGAAGGTGAAACCAATCTCTGGAAGGGCAGGTTCAGGAATGGGCATGTCCCAGCGTAAACCAAGGAAACTCACAGAGAGCTTTTCTGGAGATTTTTGGGAAAGAAGCTTCCTCATTCTTATGAGAGTGGACGCAGGAGTCATCCTTTTCTCTTCCTCTGGACATTGAGGAGTGAGGATCTAAGGTCTGAAACTGCAAGAGCCATGTCACTACCAGGTGGAGGGTGAAGCTGGCACGTAGTGTGGGAAAGACAAGAGCAGCACAGACGATCGGAGCCACAGCCTCTGGATTAAGCCACCCCTGGAGCTTGCCTACTTTTGCCTATATGTGATATGTGAGCTAATAAATGTCCTTTTGTTTAAGTCACTTGGAGGTGATGTTCCTGTGTCAATGGGGCATCAAAGTAGAGTGTCAATGAGATGAAAATGAATTTGCGAGACAACAACATAAAGGTATTGTCTAATCCCATAGGCCTGCAACCCCCGTAAGGAGAGGTGATTGCCAGAGAATAGAAGAGGCTCGGACTCGTACCTGAGGAACCACAAACCAGAGACCCTGGGTAGAGGATAACATGGGAAGAGCGGCCTGTGGCAGGCAAGGGAGCCTATCAGACTTCTGCCACCGACAGCAGGAAGAATGAGTATGAGCATGCCCTGTCTCCCTAAGCTCTTGCCAAAGTAGTGCAATGTTTGGTTTCATTTTTCCCCACTACTGTTTATAACATCTTCCCCAGACTCTAAACTTGCCAAAGTTCTCATGCAAATGGGAATTGTTTTCATGTAAAAATCAATTAATATGCATGAAATGGATTATTTTAGTGTTTGAATTCTATCCCCCCAAAACACATTTTAGAACTCCGCAAAGCAGTATGAATACAAATTCCTCTTGCTTTCTCTCACGTGGGGAAAGCCCCTGCTTAAAAAAAAATGCATGTAGGACACATTCAGAATTCACTAAATATGTGTGCGGGATGCCTGCTGCTTTTCAGTCCACAAGTGTGAAAAAGTGATTGGCCAAAATGAGCTCATCGGCCAGGACTTAAATGGTGGGGCCACGGTGAAGCTGAGGACTCTTCTCTCTACTTCTCTAGGGGGATAGGAGAGCAGGGAGGATGGTAGACAGGGAGGGTGGGAGCAACAATCTACAATTGTGGAGAGAGGGCATGAGGCAAAGGCCTCGGGAGACATTGATCTGGCCTATCCTGAGCAGATATGCCCTAACATTTGTTGAGATTGCACAGAAGTAGTTTATCTTTGACACACTGCTGTCTTACTTAGGCTTGTTGCCCTTTATCTGGGATGTCATCCCCTCTTACGTCTGGACATTTCCTCTGGAGGAAGCACTAGGTCCTTGGTGACTGAACCGTGGTGCCCTCGGCCATCCAGGGTGGTGGCTATCCCGTTGCTTTCTTCCCCACTTGCTCCAAACACACACCATTAGCCCTCAACAAAAATGTTATATACTTTGTATAGTGTCCCATTCAAGCGAATAGATTTTCTGACAAGCCTACTGCCTACACACACACACACACACACACACAGAGCACCTCACATTTCCCTTGAAAGGTTAGCAATTTCTTCTAGAAAGGAACGAATCTTCCCATCAGACACCTCACTAGAATTGCTTCCTTGCTGACTTCTTGCATTATTTTTTTTTTCCAAGAAGTAGCATAAACTTGTGGTCTCCTAGCTGAATTTGGCTGGCAGTCATGTTTTATTTGTCCTATAATTGTTTTCCAAAAGATACAATTTAAAAATTAAGGCATTTGAATATAAAAATCTGGGCTGCTCATTTCTCTTGAAACCTCAAAAGACCTGGGCTCTTGAGCAACACGGGGCCCCATTCGCAGAGGCCCACAGCTGAACATACTTTGTGGTTTGCCCCAGTCCTCACCATCCCTGCCTCTGTGACCTACAGATAGCATAGCTTGTGCGTGAATCATTGTGCTTGCACTAGTTCTTTTCTTTTCATAGATAAATATTTCTCTACACTCAGAGAAAAAATGGTAAACAATATACCGCATGGTTAAACAAAAATACATCAGACCTCTTTCTTTGCGAGAGTGCAAACTATTCCTATGCATTCTAAAGAAAATACAGTACCACTTCACTTATTTTTTTATTAATAATTACCCTAGTTTCTATTTGAATTTGCAACCTTTGTATATAAGACACTGACTTTCAGCCCTGTGTCTCTAAATATTACAAAAGGAGCTACAAAATCCCACAAAACATTTCTTTAGCTTACATATTAAATATATTGTTCAACACATTTTCAAAGGGTGAGTGGAAACAGGTTAGGGAGTCATGAAATCAAACAGTAATAATCAGAATTATCCCTGCTATAGCTCAGAACTGAGACTTTCTGAGAATGTGTAATGTTCTCTCATCATTTCACAGCCACATGTAGAAATTTACTTGCAATTTGAATTCCGACAGTATCAGAAATGTAAATCTACTTACTCTTGTGCAGGAAAAAAATTTGCCACTAAAAATATTCTAATGGATGGGAATGAATTTTTTTAAAAACAATAAATCTAAACCTTTGCCTGTATTTAAAGTGATAATTGCCAAGTGGAAAAAGCCCCCAAATTTTTTTTTGAAAAGGGATAAACATATTTGTCTTTAATTTCTTTGCAATGAACAGACTTCAGTTTAAAAGGAAAAAAATTAAGAGGAAAAATAAGAAAGTCATTGCTATGTTTCATTAGGAATTTTAGTAGCAATTCTTCTGTTCAAAACTTAGTCATTTGAATTAAGATTATGGAGAACACATCACTTCTTAATGGTGGAATGTGACAGTTATCTCTCTGAAAGAACGTACTCATTCAGGCACATGCTTTCCATTAAATATTTGTTTGTATATTGGCTTTATATTGTTCCTTTCAGGCTCCTTAAATCTCTTTTAGGAGAAGGAGGGGCATCAACTACATGAACATACGTATTGCAACTTCTTTCTAAATGGAGAAGGAAGGAAGGAAGGGAGGAAACTAAAATTTGAGTTTCCACAAAATGGAAGAAATTCTGTTACATATTCTATTTAACTAATTTAACTCTTTTAACAACCAGGTAAAATAAATAGTATCCTGACTTTTTTACATGAAATAAATATTACCCTGGCCCTTTAACACAGTTAATAGTTAGAGGAGCTGAGATCCAATTCCAGGGACACGTGAATTTCAAACCCCCGCTTTTCACTTCATAATAAGAAGATGTTTAAAGAGAAAATGTGAAGTTTGTCTTCCAATACAATTAATTCGGGCATGAAAAATAGTGACAAAGAAATGGAGATGCAGATTGAAGTATATAAGGATGAGGCAGCAATAGATTCAGTCAATAATTAATCTTTTTAAAAGTGTGAGAAAAATCTGTGTTATTTAAAATGTCTACTCTCCAATTTGTATGTAGATCTTAAAACAGGAAGTTTCTTAAAGAACTCAGCCTGATATAGGATCCCAACAGGGGGAGTTTCAGGAGCCTGGTTGTAGAAATCGTCTAGAAAAAAGTGACTATTTGCTGGCCTGGCCCTGGAAGGAGGCCCCGAGGTCCTGACCCAGGGTCTCCCCCTCCTCCAAAGGAGAGTCAGCTGGGAAGTGGGGGAGTCTCCTCAAAATTGGTCTAAGTGACCATCTCTCTTCCTCCTTGTAAAGCAAGGTTCTCAACCTTGTCTGCATTTTGGAATCACCTGGTGAATCTTTAAAAAATTCTTGAGGCCCTGTTCCGAGAAATTCTGATTTAATTGGACTGGAGTGTAGTTGGGTGTAAGGAGTTTTC
Organism: Indri indri; assembly: GCA_004363605.1. Taxonomy (NCBI): domain Eukaryota; kingdom Metazoa; phylum Chordata; class Mammalia; order Primates; family Indriidae; genus Indri; species Indri indri. The sequence goes on from RJWJ010032049.1 coordinate 5,081, forward strand.
AAAGATCCCCAGGTGATGCTGGTGTGCGGCCAGGGCTGAGACCTGCTATTAGAAAGAGAACATGCTGCCTGTATGGTTCTCCTTAGCCACGAAAGCCTTTGTCCTGAAAGCAGATCACGCCAAAGAGTGCCTTTGTTAACCAGGTGTACTTGAAGATACAGAAAGTCTATAAACTGCCAGGACTGATTCTCAGCCTACTGTGGGCACCTGTCTCTCACTGGGGGAAGCCTGGAGATCTGATCACACAATCTCTTTTCATGTGGGGTGTGGAGCCTCTCATCCTAAAGAGTGCCTGGATCAGCAGCACGGGCACCACCTGGGAGCTGGTTAGAGAGGCAGTCTCAGGTCACACCCCAAACCTTTTCATTGAGAATCTGCATTTCAACAAGATCCCAGGTGATCCCGATGCACATTAAAGTTTGAAAAGCCTTGTAATAGAAATAACATCTATTCCTTTATTTTTAATTTGTAAATGATTTAAGGTTGGCAATAAAATCGACGTGTGTTAATGTAACACATTAAGAATAAGTATGTAAACATCAAGACAGGAAAACATGCAAATTAGAATAGGATATTAAGGGATAAAAAGAAGTACATAGACAATTGAATCACAAGGAACTTCTGAGTTCAGTTGTTAAGTACAAATTTGAATCCAAGTTTCCCATACTCCAAAGAGGAAAATACAGAGATAGTTCATCTTGCCTAAGGAGAGAAGCAACCATTTATCTTGGGGCTTCATGAGGGTGACTGCTTGATCTGGTGGAAAATGTCTTTAATAAGCACCAAGCTCGAAGTCAAAGAAATTCCGCACATGCCACTTTCCGAATGTCTTAACACAGATAAATTACCTAATGTCACCAACTCTTAGTTTTGTCATCTCTAAGATGGGAATAACACTTTCAATCCTGCAAGATTGTTTCGGGGATTAAATACAGATAGTAGATGATGTATCTCAAATCCTCAGGTTGGGATCAGAGTCAATTCACACCCAGTTTTTGATGCAAATAAAGTGACTCAAAGTCTAATAACCTCAATATCTAAATCACAGCTTTCTAATTTTGAATAAAGGTGTGGGTTTTGCCCTATCAGATATCAAATCTTGCCATAAATCTATAATAATTAAAATAATACTACATTGATTCAGAGGTAGAAACATAGATTAATGGAATATTAGAGTTGTCAAAAACCGACCTATGGGTAGAGCAACACCCAAAATAGAAAACAGCATTACAAAGCAGTAAAGGAAAAGATATTCTATCCCACAGTGAGTCTGTGACATGTGGAAACCCTACAATATACATTATACAAAAATAAACTCTAATTTAATTTAAAAATTAAATGCGACAATGTGAAAAATTAGAAACAAGCCAAACAGGTAAAACAACCTGGGCTTGAGATTGGCCTTGGAAGTGAGGGGTGTGCCTGCGGGACTGAGCTCTCAACCTGCAGGATCTGATGCCACCACCAGGTAGGCGGTGTCCGAATTGAATTGGGGGACACCCAGCCGCTGTCAGCTGCAGAACTGATTGCTTGCTGTGTGTGTGAGTAAAAACCCCCAAACTTTGTGTAATGAGAGCAGAGGAAAAACATTTTGTTCTTTCTACATAGACATATAATTATTTATTGTTTTATTGTCTGTTCTTTTGTATATTTGAAATGGTTTTTAACATTTAAAAAAGGTTATCCACTATAGGCCTCATAGTCTTGTGATAAGTTCAAAAGCTTTAGGGTCTTACGTCTTTCAGGACAGTCCAATTAAATCACCCTAAGGAGAGGAAGTGACAAGCGTGGCTGCAGCCACATGGTGTCCCTGACAGTCCACTGGGCCAATTCAGCGCAGTCCTCTGCAGAGTCAAGGAACAGAGGGTCTGGAATTGGGGCTCTGCTGAAGTCCGGAAATCCACTGCCCAGCCACAGCCACTGCCACCACCCTGTCACTTGTGATGTGCCCGCAGAGGGTGATGAGAGAAAGAGTCAGTGCCAGGTCCCCAAACCCAAGTTCCCCTAGTTCCCAGGCATAGCTCGGGCAGTCTGCAGTCTACACACATGCACACACATGCACACACATGCACAGACACGCATAGCCCCTCTCCCAGCACAGGCCACATTTTCCCAAGATACATCCTGGGGTATCGGGGCGGGGGGGGGTCCTAGTCTGTCCATCCGTTCTCTGCGCACGGGTCCATCTCTCTGTCCCTTGTTCTGCCCCTCCCTCTCTGCATAACCGGATACACTATACCTCAGGCACAGAGGAAGCCCCCACTCCTCAGTGTCCCAGGCACGTCTCAAGGCCTGCTTCCATTTCCTGTCCCACAGAGGTGACATCCCCTTCAGGAAAAATCCCAGCTGGTTATCATTTGATAAATGAGAACCATGAATATTCCCCCAAACAGGAAGGGTAGACATTAGCTTAAAAATTGTGAGAGCTGCCATTGTATATGATGACAAAACCTTTTTAAAATGAGAATATAGGGAAGTGTAGAATCCAACAGAGGGCACAGGGTCAGCTCATCCAGCTGTAGTGAGGCTCCATAGATCTGTTTGGGGCTCCTCACCCTCTAGTCGTCCTTTTTGCCTTAACTTTTTCTCACCTGGAAGCTAAGGAGACTGCCCTCTGAATTGAAGGAGCCTCTGGACTGGCCTACGGCGAGGTTTGGTGACACGCTCAGAAGATCCCTCCTGGTGGAAGCCCAGGGAGAAGGAAGGTCTCTGGCCACAGCCCCTGTCACTCAGTCCTCCCCTTGGTCTCAGCCTCTTGAATCAGAGCAGAGCGTTCCTTCCCAGCCCTGGCATTGTCCCCAGAGCTTGATGCAGTTCTTCAGTGGTGGACGTGGAGGCTTCTGGAGCTTCTGCCCTACTGGTCCATTTGCTATGTTTTCTCTAATTCATCCTTTCTTTCCAGTGTATCTTTTCCAGAGCATGTCCATATAGGACAGTTTCATGGTTGAGTCTATGTTTTCTCTGATCCATTCTTTCTTTCCCTGAGCCTCCAGCCCTCGGGCCAGACCTCATGCGAGCAGAAGACTTCTCATCTTTTCAGCTGAGCTGCCTGTTGAATTCCCTTCTCTTATTTGATGACTACTTGTTAGTCACAGTTCATTTGCAGAAAGCCAGCCCTTGTTGTGTAATAGTTCCTTCCTTCCTCCACCCCAGGTTCCCTTTGATGACGTCCCACAGCTAACCTCTAGAGTATAACTTTTAAGCATTCTCTAACCACCATTTTATAAGGGAAAAAGACTTTGCTCACACAATCATAGATGTATATGTTTCTTATCAAAGCAATTTTCTTATTCAACTATATATTGTTAAATATACCAAGTGCTAAGCACATAAAAATCCTGCCATTCCCTGTTAACTGGCTGGTGTTGAAACCATCAGTGTCAATGACATGTATCGATGTCAGCAATATGGCTTAATGTTAATTGAGTTACAAACAAATATAGGTAGTAATGTGACCATTTACACTTTGATAGGAAAACAGTACATGCAAGAATATGGCATAGGATCTTAATTGTGATCCAATCATTAGAAAGCATTTGGACATCAAATAATCTAAGTGTATTCTAAAATGTAATTAGAATGTAGAAAATACCATTGACCTCAATGGTAGCTAGGTTCCAGGAGACAGCAACTAAATTTCACATAACTTACAACCATTTCTAGGTTACATGATAAGTTTCAAACTGAAGTGTTTTTTCATAAATCAATTTACCTAGAATCTGTTGTGTTTATCATTTTAAATGTTTGGTTCCTTAAACCATTTGCAAAGCTATGTGGACACCACAGCATAGCATCATGATGAAGCTTACCAGTTTTGTGTGTGTATCTGGCTCTGCCACTTATTAGTGAGACAACCTTTGGTAAGTCACTTAACCTTTGTCTCCCTCATTTCCTCATCTGGAAAAGGGAGAAAGCAGCAGGCTCCCTCCTGGGTTTACTGTGAGGGCAGTGAGTGCATGTAAAAGCACTTAGAGTGATGTTAGCGGACAGCATCAAATAAATCACCATGATCATCACATCACTGAGGTTTTCATCTAAAACAAAGTTCCCAAAGCACCTCATTCCCTAGCTTAGCTTCACTGTGCACTCTTAGACGCAAGGAGTAGGAATCCAAGCCCTGGGGAGAGGGGGCTGATCAGAACAAGGAGGAGTCTCTCTGACCCTGGATCGTGGGCTGGCGTTCAGGGAAGAGCTCCAAGCCTAGTGGGGACCTGGCAGGTTGGGCAGGGAAAGGAGGCCAGAGCTCCCATCCAGAGGAGAAGCCGTGGCTAAGGGTTATTGCACATGGAAGACTGCCACCTGGAAGGGACACAGCCCCCGAGGGCCACTCCTGACATACTAGATACCGGCTTTGCAGGTAGCAAGACCAATTCCAAGCCTCACTCAATGGTGGTCCTGAGGTTTTACTCTATTTTTTAGCCTTGGCTATGAAACGGGTCTAAGCTTTGTCCCAGAGATGGGCGCCCAGTTGTAGGCAAAACTGTAAGAGTGATAGAAAAATATCATGGATATAAGCACATGCTCTGGTGCCAGACAGACAGAGGTGTGAATCAAAGATTGCCACTTTCTAATGGGATAGCTTTTTAAATCGTTGTGAAGATTAAATGAGATAATCTGTCTAAAGCCCTTGGTGTAGTATTTGGCCTATGGAAGTGATCATAAATGCTAGCTATTTTTATTATTACTATTAATATAGGATGATGATGGTGATGATTATGATGACAGTGATGAGATGAGATGGTAAACATGATGATGAGAGAGACCAAGGGAAGGGAAAAAGGATGAGAGTGTCCCTAGTGATGGAAAAAGAGGCAAAGGTTTAATCAACTTTTTTAAAGCAAGTAAAATGAACCCCCTCAAAGAACTGATTATGTTTTTGTAATGGGACACAGCTAGTTGGTTTTGTACAAGCCTTCTCTTCCTGACACAGGCGCCATATTTTAAACTGGTTTATGGGGCCCATTTCTTCCCACAACTGTTTAAAGACCTGCTTAGCCATAATAGGATACGAGTCCACGCCAGTCTCTGTGCACTCAGGAAACAGAGTTTAAAATATAAGAAACAAGGGTTTAAATAACAGTGCTGACGGCAGAGCTAAATTCCCACACCTTTGGCAGTGTGTGCACATCTTTGACATTTCACCAAAGCTAAATGTTCCATCTCTAGAACCTGACTCGTTCTTTACTATTTTTATTGTGTTGCAGCTTAAAAAAAAATTGCCAATTAAGTTAAACTAAACTGTCGTACAATCAGCTTCTATAATTACCATCAATTGTTTATGATAGGTTCGAGCAAACAGAGGGTTTGGCTTTTTTTTTTTTTTTTTTTTTTTTTTGTCAGAGTTGTAGTTTCTTTTTGTAGAAACAATTATCATGGCAGTGCTTCCTAGCAAAGGGAAAACATAGCCTGAAGCCATTGCATATTTCATTTTCAGTCCAGCAGTTTTAGAGTTCTTGCTTTTCCCAGTGACTATTCGATGGGAGGGAAAGACAACCAGAGGCTCTGGGTAAAGCGTGGTCTCTGGCAAAGCAGGCAGCGAGCCCACCAGAGCCTGGACAAAAAGAAACGCTGCCCTGTTCTGGGGGCTCCCAGCTGCTGAGTGTGCACATTGATCCACAGAGTGACGTTATGACAGCTTTGGGATCTCATATCACAGCCAAATTAATGCCCCCCTCTCCAGCCACAGATGTCATGATATGTAAGGATACAAATCGAAAGTTAGATTTATTACTATTATCAGTAAATGGCAACACACACGCAATAGCTAGTTTGTAGGGAGCGTGGGAATGTGCCTGGGTTTAAACCCCTGAGCCATCCCCTGCTGGTTGAGCAAGTAACTTTACCTTATTAAGTCTCAGCTTTCTCATGTGTGAAATAGGGTTACCAGAAGCGTTTAGTTCAAAGAGCTGTTCTGAAGATTAGATGAACTAATAATGGGTTCACGCATTTATTCAACAAGTATTTATTGAGCAGTTACTATGTGTCATCCACTATGCTAGGTGCTGGGGATACAACAATGAACAAAACAAACAAAACAGTCCCTTACTTAAAGGAGCTTAGGGGAAAATTGTCTAGCACAGTACTGGGCATGTAATAAGCATATGATTAATGTTAGGTGTGAATTTTATGTTTGTATTAATTTATTGTCATATATGGTTTTAGGTTTTTATTGCCAGCTATATTTTATACTCAAAATGCTATTTTTATTATTCCCTAGTCACACGTGGGAAAACAGAAGTTCAGAGAATCTAAGTAATTCACACAAGGTCACATGACTAGTGTGTTAAAGTATGTCAGGTTTCAAATAAGTTTACCAAACTTGAGTCCATGGTCTACCTACTCAGGTACAGTGTTATTGCTAATGAGTCCAGGAGGCTGGGTCTCTCATCTGAGACCAGGCCATGGGTTTCTAATTTCTCTTGCCTCTGACTTCATCTATGACCACGTGGAAAATAGTGTGGTCCTAAGTCTGTACACAGTGATGGAGAGCTGAATGTGGTGGACCCGGTCTTTTTCTTGGAGAGAAAATAAGAACAGTGGGTAGAAGTGAAGAAAAGATATTGTTGACTTTATCATAAGAAAGAATATTTTAATAATTAAAATAATGAGACCTTGATGTGGGCCGCAGTATGAGTAAGAGGTGGTGAATTTCTTGTCTTCAGCAAGTTCACACATGAGCTGAACAAACACTGAATGAGAATGTTGCCCAGGGCATTTCAACACCCATGAAGGAATTTGGTCCAGATTTCCTGCTTCCTAAATCTGGCCAATCTTAAGAATCTCTCAAAGAGCTTGATAAAAATACAGATTATCTGGGATCCCTCCCAAAGGTTTAGAATATATGGAGTACTTAGTATTTAGCTCAGAGAGCCATCCTGAAAATTAGATAAGTTAATAATGCATTCACTCATTTACTTAGCAAATATGTATTGAGTAATTACTATATGCCAGGTCCTGTCCTGGCGGCTGGGGTGACAACAACGAAACAGACAAGCAAAATGGTCCCTAATTTAACGGGGCCTAGGGAAAATTGTGTAGCATAGTGCCAGCCCATAATAAGCATGTGATAAATGTTAGCTGTGATTTTTGCAATTGCATTATTTTATTATGCGGGCTCATGGGACTGTATTCTTCATGGTCATCCCTGGTCTTCTAATGTAGACCCTCTTTGCATAGGCTGAACTGAAGGAGCAGCTCTGATACTTGATCATCTCAGGTTGTAAGAATGGTACCTTACACACGCACTCAACAAGCACTCCTTGACTGGCTGATCATTGAATATGCCACTAATATTTGTCCATCTGTATCACTTAGTTGTACAAAAGCCAAAGACAAAAGAAGAACTAGCAGCTTTCTGGAAACACCACAAACTTTGTGATTGTAGACTCCTGGAAGGCAGGATCCATGTCTATTTCTGTTCTGGACTCATAGTCTCTAGGACACCCACCTGCAAACAATTGGTTATCAATAGATTTTTAAGAGAATGGATAAATAAATTAGGGCAGTGTTTTCTAACTTGCCTGACCAGGAGATTCATTCAGACCACTTCTCAGAATATAGATTGTTATTACTCAGGCCAGATTATCTAAATCAGAATTTCCAGGTAAAAGGTCTCTGGGAATCAATACTTTTATCAGGGCTGCTCCCCAAGGTGGCTGTGATGTCAGGCAAGTTAGGGACACACTGATGTGGCTACATTGTCCTGACTTGGCTAGACCTGAGGCTTTCCTGGAATTCAGTCTCAGGGGACTAACTCCACCAGAAGGAGTTTTGCTCTCAATCGGTTGCCAAGCAGGGACACTGGCCTGGAGACCAGTTCCCACGCTTGGTTTTCCCCCAGTTTGTTTGTGAAACTGCCCTCCACGCAGAGTCCAGGGGCAGGACGGTGGTGGCTCGTGCTGGGGTGGGTGCCTGAACTTAACTCACCTTGCTTTTCTGCTGCCTTCTCTGCTGTGCTAAGCACCTATTTTAGAAGAATTTTCAAAGGACCTCCTAGATGTTTATTTTTAAGGAGAAGAAAGAAGCTATAAGAAGTGCACCTTTTTTTTTTTCGATTGCTGAAATCAAAACCTGCATTTTCTTCTTCTCCCACTGATTAGAATCTCAGCATTCCACCAAGACAATCTCCAAAAAAGGAAAAGCAAACGAGCATGGCTGTTTCTGAGGATATGAAATACTTTACAATTAAATAAGGTACGGTTGGGCTCGAGGCTGATCACTGGTGATGGGTAGGTTTCTGCGAGGCTGCAAATGAATTCAGCGTGGGACAGCGTTCCAAATGGCTCCTACAAGCTTTCCCTTTATTATTTTTATTTGGTTATGTGCTGACTCTCATCCAGAATTGCACTTAATGCCCTAGACTGAAGTTGTTGAAATGGCCCCCCCTGGCATAGTGTGACAGTGAAAGGATATTGCCTTTGGAAGCTGCTAATGGTCCATGAAAAGGAAACAGCAGCAAACAGGAAAGCAACGCTCCAAAATAATGTCAGATAAAAATATTCATGTCTTCACTTTCCTGTCCTTTTCCGGGAGAGAGGTGTGATCCCAGAGGAGGCAAGAGTCTCCAAAACAGGCAAATGTAGAAAAGTTGCAGGCGTCCAAGGTTGAAACGAGATCTACATTCATGTATATATTTTTTACGGTTCTTAATTAAAAGACAGAATTTACATTTGGAAGCCTCATTGAGCTCCCGACTAAATGCAGAGGCGAAAGAGCTCTGGGGTTGTAATGGCAAGGACGGGGTCAGATGTGGGCAGGGGCATGGATTCATTTCTTTACCATTCTACATGGGCACTTACTAAGTGCCAGGCCGTGTGCTAGGAGCTGGGGGTACGAAAGTGAGTCAAATGGGTCTCTGCCCAGAAGGAACCCACTCTTGGCAGGGAAGAGAGAGACATATTATGGTAACATGATGGCGGAAAACAAAATGCTAGATGAGCCCAGGAGCATTCAGGATTTAGGAAGACCCTAGCATAAACGTTTGTACATTGTCAAGAACAGGTCAAGTGAAAGGTCAAGTGAGGCATTGGTGGGAAGGTGTGGCAAGAATGTTCCAGGCAGAGGGAAAGTCAGGTGCAAAGACACGGCATGGGTCAAAGGTGGGTGGGTGGGGGAGCCTTGAGAAGTTCAGTGTGGAGGGAACCAGGGGTGCTCATGGGAAGACGGGCAGGGCAAGGCCCAGGCTGTGGACCTGGGCAGGGGGTGGGCAGCAGGGAAACTCCATGCAGCGACCAACAGACCCGTCACTACTGACGAAGCCCCAGAACACTCTCCTCTTTGTACACAGGGCGTGCTTGGCACTCAGTGTCTCGAGGGAGAGCATGAGAGAACGCAGCTGTTGCATTTTGGCCTCGTATGTGCCTCCCACCCACACTCTCTTAGAGAAGAGAAGACATCATACGGAAGCAATCTCTTACTGGAAGGGAATAAGAAGGAATAAGCATCTTCATCATTTGAAATTCAGTTATGTGGCAATCTTATTCATCCAGAACAACAGACATGTATTAAACGCTTAATATGTAGCAGATTCTGCTGTGTTTTTTAATGTCTTATTTTATTAACTCCCTTCGACCACAGCATGAGGTAGGTACCTCTTTCCTTCTCATTTTATAGGCTGAGGAAACTGCGTGCGTCACAGAGAAGTTGCATGCACAGGAATCCATGCTGGCCTCCGGGACTCCAGGCTCTTCACTCTTAACCATTTCGGAACATGACCTTTGCTTAACGGAGACATTGTAGAGGAATGGATTGCAAGAAAGCGTAAACATACTCTGAGCAGCTAAGATAAATTACTGCATATTCATGTGAATTAAAGAAGTTCATGCATTTAGATCTTTTCCTCCACCCCCCATGGTAGATCTTTGAATGATTTATATACATAGTTTTGTATGTTGTTTTGGTAAAGAGTTGAAAAGGCCTTGTGACCTCATTCAGAAATGCCATGGTTTAATGAAGGTCAGCAGAGAGCTAGCTGCAAGACCTGGGTGTTAGTCTTAGCTGTGCTGCTAGTAACTGTGCAATTTGGTCAAACCAATTGCTTTCCTTTCTGGATTCAGTTTCTTGAACTGTGAAGTGGGGATGAGTGTGTGGTTGCTCAGACACTATCTAGGTTAGACACCTCACAATTCTGTGACCATCCTTGACTGCCTTGCATGCAAGGACAGCTCCAAACTCAGAAGTGTTGCTTAGAGGTTTCCTGGGAAGGGTGAGCGGAGAGGAAATATGTCAGAATAAGTTCAGGACAAACCAGTGGCCTCCTGCCTAAATGTTCTCTACTCTACTTCCAAAGCCAGAATTTCTGCAAACCGGTCCTCAGCCCTAATGCCATACCCACAGACATGGACTCTATAGCCTTACTGAGGCACAGTAGGGGAATAACTAACATTTAGTAAGTTCCTACCATGTGTCAAGCACAGTGCTAAACACTTTGTTACATTTAATCTTCACAGCAAAACCATGACCATTAAACAAATAAGAAAACTTCAGCTCAGCGAGTTTCAGTAACTTGCCTTGGGTATCACAACTAAAAAAATTGTAGAACCAGCATTTGAACTCAGGCTACCTGACTCCTACACTGATGTGCTTGAATCCACGCAGTGCTGCAGGATGTGCCCACCTTGCTCAGAACAACCGTAACCGTCCGAGATCAGAGTCCGTTAAGCTGGGAATCAATTAATTAATAATTTATTAAAACTGTTATGACATATTTATAATGCATTATGTACAGTGCTAAACACACAGAGATTAGCAAAAGTATAATATGTGGCACCTGATTTCCAGAAACTACTTATAATAAAAAAGCAACCCCTTATGGAGTACATAAAATGTGTCAGACTTTATTCTAAATGCTTTACATGTATTAATGCATTTAATCCTTGCAACAACTCTATGAGAGAGATGTTATTATTAATATTTCCCAATTTTGGAAGATGAAGAAACTAAGAGATTAATAACTTGCTCAATGTCACACAGCTAATAAGTGGCAAAGTTGGGACTCAAACCCAGGCCAGCTGGCTCCAGAGCTGTACTTTTAACCACCACACCATGCTGCCTACATTTCCTCAACTCGGTTCAAATGGGCCAATGTTTTGAGCCACTTGACCAGGGACCTATGCTGACAATTCACAGGCAATGCCCTGGGCCCCGTGTCGTGGAGAGAAGCCTTGAACAGTGGTGAATACTGCCGGGCAGGGTAAAGTGGGGAGCGAGCAAGCCTGGGTTAGAAATGATTCTGAGACGTGAGCAGGTCGGAGGGGGAGGAGAGGAGGGTGAGGCAGGAGGCGGGGCGGGGGGGGGGCGGTCCAGGGGTGGTATTCTCAGGGAGCGAAGTCTCTTCCTCACCAAGACCACAGCCCTGCCCTCTTCTCCTCGCCTCCGCTCACCCCATGCTCACCCTTTGTGGCTCCCTTTCCCCTTCAGTTCTGCCCTTGCCAAGGCAACAGGGCGGGCAGTGGAGGGCATCCTGGCACTCTGCACAGGGCCTCATGGGAGAGTCCAGCATCTGCTGGAGAGAGAGCATCTCAGGGCCTGAGGATTAGTCGGGGGAAGCGGGACATCTGGCCTACTCTAGACAAAAGCTAACCCCAGTTCTGCTCTGAGGCAGACTCCAAGTCTAATCACACACCTTCTTCCAGCTCTTAGCTCAATGTTCTTTCCTGAACGTTGAGAAGTGAGGGCCACGAATCAAGGGTTATTATTATTATTACTATTATTTATCTCACAAACGATGCAAAATCAGGGAGTAGGGAAGATCTGCCTCAGTCCTTCCTTTAGAGACCCAGGACTCTGGCAGCTCCGTGGCCGTCTGAAAGCATCACAGCCGCGCTTCGATCTGGAGCACACAGCCTCTTCTCCATCACAGGTTTCCGCTCCTGGGTTGTGCTCCCAAGAGATTTACTCTTTTCTAGGTAACATTAAGACAAAATGGAAGAACCACATCAATTAACTTTTACTAGTACCTTAGCGTATTTAAAAGGGAAAAGCCTCGGGCAGATTCACATAAGGATCCAATACCGGAGAATGTAGAACCTGACGAGCAGACCTTTGCATGTCCTTCAACCACGTCATAACGTTTCCTACGCGTCCATTCGCAAGGACAACTGGCTGAGACCAACCGTGAGGTGGCTTCTTCCCTCCCTTCCTCCATCCTTTCCCTCCTTCTCTCCCTTCCTCCCTTCCTTTCTTCCTCCCTTCCTCCCTTCCTTCCTCCCTCCCTTCCTTCCTTCCTTCCTTCCTTCCTTCCTTCCTTCCTTCCTTCCCTCTCTCCGTTTTCTCTCCCTCCAACGCCCCTCTGACTGTCCCTTCCTTCTTCTCCTCCCTCCTCCTTTCTGGTGCGTCTCAAATAAGTATTTACTGAGTACTGATTATATGTAAGACTTTTGCATAATAACATAAAATTCCTCCTGTAAATACCCAGCCAGGGCAGGCATTTTGTATGGCAGATCATGTCTAATTGACCAAGAAAACCATGAAACCCATTAGTAGAAACCATTTTGTAGCTTTAAAAAATTACTATAACTGCCCATTGTGGATAAACACAAATAATATATTTTCTTTCTCTCTTTCTCCATAGACCAGAGCTGATATGATTCAAGGATGTGTACAGGCACACCACAGACACACTGTGAGTTTGGTTCCAGACCACCACAATAAAGTGAATAATGCAATAAAGTGAGTCACACAATTTTTTTGGTTTCCCAGTGCATATAAATTTATATTTACACTACACTGTAGTCTATTAAGTGTGCAGGAGTATTATGTCTGAACAACTGTATACAAATTAATTTAAAAATACTTTATTACTACTATAAAAAGTGCTAAGGATCATCTGAGCTTTCAGAGAGTCGTAATTTTTTTGCTGGTGGAGGGTCTTACCTCGATGTCGATGGCTGCTGACTGATCGGGGTGGTGGTTGCTGAAGATTGGGGTGGCCGTGGCAATTTCTTAAAATAAGACAATGAAGTTTGCTTCACTGATTGACTCTTCCTTTCACGAAAGATTTCTCTGTAGCATACAATACTGTTTGACAGCATTTTATCCACATTAGAACTTCTTTCAAAGTTGGAGTCGATCCTCTCAAACCCTGTCACTGCTTTATTAACTAAGTTTATGAAATATTCTATTCCTTTATTGTCATTCAATAATGTTCACAGCATCTACACCAGGAGTAGATTCCATCTCAAGAAACTTTCTTTGCTCATCCGTAAGAAGAAAGTCCTCATCCATTCAAGTTTGATCATGAGATTGCAGCAATTCAGTCACCTCTTTAGGCTCCACTTCTAAATTCTAGTTCTCTTGCTGTTTCCACCACATGTGCAGTGACTTCCTCCGCTGAAGTCTTGAACCCCTCAAAGTCACTTGTGAGGATTGGAATCAGCTTCTTCCAAACTCCTTTCAATGTTGATATTTTAACCTCCCCTGGATCACGAATGTTCTTAATGGCATCTAAAGTGGTGAATTCTTTCCAGAAGGTTTTCAATTTATTTTGCTCAGATCCATCAGAAGAATCACTATCTACGGCAGCTACAGCCTCAAATGTATTTTTTAGATAATGAGACTTAAAAGTCAAAATTACTCCTGGATCCACGGGCTGCAGAATGGATGTTGTGTTAGCAGGCATGAAAACACCATTAATCTCCTTGTAGATCTCCATCAGAGCTCTTGGGTGACCAGGTACATTATCAATGAGCAGCAATATTTTGA
>RJWJ010032050.1:0-18786 GCA_004363605.1 Indri indri
TGAGACTAGAGTCTCACTCTGTCACCCAGTCTAGAGTGCCTCAAACTCCTGGGCTCAAGTGATCCTCCTGCCTCAGCCTCCCTAGTAGCTGGGACTACAGGTGCGAGCCACCATGCCCGGCTAATTTTTTGTTTCTATTTTCAGTTGCCTGGCTAATTTTTTTCTATTTTTAGTAGAGATGGGGTCTCGCTCTTGCTCGGGCTGGTCTCAAACTCCTGACCTCAAGCAATCTACTCACCCCGGCCTCCCAGAGTGCTGGGATTACAGGCATGAGCCACTATACCCGGCCTCTTCTCAGTCTTGTCTAGCTCCTGGGGTATGGAGCCCACCACTCTGCCGTAGCACTTGGCTTCTCGGAGCCCCTGTGGTCTTGGGGCCCAGAGGAGGCAGCTGAGGCACAGGGAAGGCCTCCTGCCCAGCCCTACCCAAGATGTCCCGGCTTCTGTGAGCACTGCCTCCCTGCATCTGCGGGTCTTGTCAGACTGTCTAGCTCCCTCTCCTCTCCCCCAGTCCAAAATTTCCTGGTCTGGTTGTCTGGGGTTCAGGCAGACTCTCTCCCTCCAGGGGCAGCTCCCAGGGTCAGCCAGGTGGGACCTCAGTTCCAGGACCCAGGAGAGGCCCAATGGAGCCTCTCATTTAGGGGAGGTAGCTCACCTCCTCTCCCCTGGTCTCAGTTTCTGCAGCAGTAAAATGGGCATAATGTACAACTTGCAGTGGTGTCCCAATTAGACAAGCCCAGGTGTGTAGGGTGCTTGGCCAGACCCAGCAGCAGGGAGGAGGGGCCTCTCCAGCTCAGTCCCCGGGCTGCCCGCAGTGCAGCTGCAGGTCTGGGAAGTGCGGGGTCTCCCCCAGTGCAGCTCCGGCCAGGCTCACTGTCCCCCAGCCCAGGCTGGGTCTGCTGGGAAAAGAAACCTGAGCAGAGGACCCGTGGGGTGGAGGCAGGAGATGCCAAGATAAAGCCCAGGCCGGTTGCTCCCAGGCAGATCTCTGTCCTCCTTATCTCTGGCTCATCTCCCGCCTGTCTTCCAGCCTGGGAACTCAATGGGCTAATTATCCCAACTCAGTCAGAAAGATGGCCGAGCCCAGGACATCGGGCATGGTGGGGCTGAGGGGACATCAGTGTTCCCTCCCAGAAGGGTCTCATGGCATGTTGGAGAAAGCCCTGGGCCAGAGTTAGGAGTGCTCTGTCAAACCTGGGCTCTTACAGTCTTGCTGTGGCTTTGGACGGCGCTCTCCCTCTCTGGGCCTCTGTCTCCCCATCCACAGTGGGGGCTGGCAGAGGTCAGGCTGTCCAAGCTGCAAATGCGAAACGCTCCGGGCCCTGCGTGCTCTCTCTCCTTGAATCCATACAGCCTCCCTGCCATGTTATCTCACTGTGCAAATGAGGCAGCCGAGGCGCGGGGCGGTTATGTCACTTGTCGAGGTGGGGCTGGGATGTGAACTCACATGGTGGGACCCTGGAGAACAAGGACCCATCGTCCTGCTCCCTGCCTGGCCCTCCCCCACCTCTGCAAGCCACAGGACCCCATCCCAGAGAAGGCCTGTCCCCTTTCCCACGGGAAGCCTCGGCAAACAATCCTCCAGCAATAGCGCAGCCCCTGGGCTGACCCAGCCTTTATCAGGGCAGGAGATCACGCACCATCTGGCCCGGCAGCTGCCCAGGTGGGCTCACCTTCCCAACTCCGTTTCAGGGAAACCCTAGCCTCGCCCTGGCCCTCCCCCTGGCCGAGGCCTGCCTCAGCAGACTAGAGGGGAGGCCCCATATTCCTCAGGCACCTCCCGCCCCCACCTGCAGACTGAGGGGCGTTCCAGCCACAGAGGGGAAGCTCCAAGATTGTCATAGGAGGCAGAATGGTTACAATTTGGGCCTGCGGAGGTCAAATCCAGGCTCCGCACCTCCAGCCTGTGTGCTGCAGGCGTTTCTCACCTTCCTCACCTGAAAGCAGCGAGGCTGGGTGTGCTTCTCATGGGGCCAGTTGTAAGGAACCACAGGGCTCCTGCTTATGTACATAAAAATGTCCTGTTTGCACATGAACATTCTAGCAGTG
This sequence comes from Indri indri, assembly GCA_004363605.1. Lineage (NCBI taxonomy): Eukaryota > Metazoa > Chordata > Mammalia > Primates > Indriidae > Indri > Indri indri. Next base: position 2,049 of record RJWJ010032050.1, read on the forward strand.
TGTGTAGCAGAAGACGGTTCACTGATCTCCACGGGGCCTGCCCCTCCCGAGGCGTAGGGCTCTCCCCTGCACTCCAGTTCAGGCAGCCCCTAAGTCACTCACTCAGTGCTGGGGGCTCTGTGTACAATATTTCTGTGTCACCCCACTCAACAGATGGGGAAATAGAGGCACAGAGAGGCGAAGAACACAAACCCACGGCTGCCTGACCCCAAACCGCCACCCGGCCGCCTATACTGGGCACCTGCATGGCCAGCCCTGGGCAGCACGTGCCTCTGAGTCCTGTCTGAGGTCTCCTGCCTCCGATGGAGGTCCCCTGCTTCCCTTCTCCACTGTGTCCCCAGCACCTGGCCCGTGACACTTCCCAAATGTCTGTGGCATGAAGCAGGGGGTCACTTCCCTCCTCCTGGCCCTTAGGAAGTGACTTAGGCGGTCACCTTCTAACCCACGGGCCCCTCGAACAGTTACAGGACAGGGGGGCGTAGGCACGTTCCCGTAGTCACTGGAAGTGCCCATTGTGCCGGACTCAAGTGAACAAGGCAGACCCCAGCCTGCCCTCTCAGAGTACCCAGAGGCAGTGAAGGTCTGCCATGGCAGGGTGGGGCGTGGGGCGCACTTCCTATGTCCCAGTCCTCCCCACGCCCTGGCCCTAGGCAGGCAGCACGGTGGGCCTCGCTAGCACCCTCGTGTTTTCTGCAGGTTTCTGGCACAGCCCTGAGTGTGAATTTGTCCGCCACTGCATCGCCAAGTCCCAGGAGCGCGTGGAAGGGAAAGTGCAGGTGTCCGTCTTCAAGGGCCAGGTGTACATCCTCAGCCGGGAGTCCCCGCTGTCTCTCTACAACGAGGAGCTGGTGAGGTAAGTGCCCCCACACCCTGTCCTGCCCCCAGCTGGGCATGGAGCCTCATGTCCAGCGTCTCTTCCCTCTGGCTTTCCCAGCAACTCTGCGCCTGAGCACAGGCGGGTGCCGTGCAGAGAGTGTGCACACCACCTACGCCCGGGGGACTTCTAAGCTAGCCGGGGAGAAAGGCGTGGGTCAAAGGATCACCAGAATGTACAGTTAGAAAAGGTGGCGGCGGGCTGTGAGGAAGTACAGGATACTCCAGCTGGGTATAATAATTTGGGTTGCAGAGAAGCTTCCTCACGATTCAGACCACAGCAGAAGGAACTGACCAGTTGCAGAGGGGGCTGAAGCCAGACCTTATAAGGAAGCACAAGATCAGAGCTGTGTTTTTAGAGGGTCCTTCTGGCCGCTCTGGAGAATGGATTCAAGCGGGGTGGGAGCTGGCAAGGGCACCATGGAAGTGCTGGCAGCTTGGACCAGGTTGATGGTTCTGGACTAGATAGCAGCAGATGGATTTGACAAAGATTTAGGAGGTGGAATTGAAAGGGCTTGGGTGCAGAGGGAGATGGAAGGGTCAAGAATGGTGTTTTGGGAGGGGGGCGTGGGCAGCTGGGCACATGTTGGTGGCAATCCCTGAGCTGAGGGGACGTTGTTGAGGAAGGATGGTGCATTTGGGTTTAGATACCTTGTGTATGGGTCTACCCAGGAGAACTATCTAGTCGGCCCTCAGACATGTCGGTCTAGAGTGGAGGAGAAACCTGGGTTGAAGACATGGCAGAGTCGTAGGCATTTGGATGTTTTCTGAAGCTGTGGGCCAAGAGGAGACCCCCCCCCAGGGGACAGTGGAGAGTGAGACAAGAAGGGAAGCAAAGACGCAGCCTTGAGGAGGCTTAAGGAGCTTCCTGATCGAGGAGCTGGGCAGGGGGTGGCTGAGAAGGCACCCCTGGAGGGCTGGGCAGCCGGTGACGGTGATGATTAGCTGCTCCTGTGTTTGCACTGTGAATGAGACAGCAGCCTGCACCGAGGAGCAGGGCGTCCTCTTTGGAGGTCACCTGGCCAAACACGGGGTGGGGGCAGCCCCGCGGGACAGACAGCCCCTCCTGCCGTGGCCCTCCCAGCTGAGCTCTGCTGAGGTTACCTTTCCCTCCCGGAGGCCAGCTGGGAATTAAAGTGCGAGTTTTGTTTGGCAGTCAATATTAGTTTTTTCTTTCCCTGTTCCTTGCCATGTTGAGTTGCTCCCCCCTTCAATCTTTCTAAACACTTTATAAGCCATAAATATAACCGAATCAGTTTAGATCAGTCGGGGTAAATGTCAAATTATCTTCTCTCTTTCTCTCTCTGGCTCTTTCTTCCCTCCCCCTCCAAATCAACAGCCTCTAATAATCTGTCCAACCCCTCATTAAGCCTCACGGTCTCACTCGGGGAGATTAAATGAATAAAGTAAAAAGGGAAAGGGAAGAAAGAGAGAAAAGCAGGAGCATTTATTCTCACTGTGTCTCCGACCATTTCCCTTTTCTCTTTGATTTCTACATCGCTGACTTGAAAGCCCTTGAGTGACAGCATCGCAGGGACCAGCGAGGAAGCCGCGAGAGGTAGCAGAACTGGAAATGCCGCGGCACAGTAGGTAGAAAGTAACGTAATTATAGAGCAGGTCAGAGCCACTCGAATGAGCAAAAATAAAAGCACAGAGGTTTTCTGTAGACCGTCAGGGGAGGTAAAAAAAAATCATTGTAAACTCTTTTCCCACCTCCCCCCCCACCCCGAACCACAATTTTATGAAGAGGTTTTTGGTTCCTGAGAAGCACCTCTTGGAACTCTCAGCCTCGCAGTACAAGTCCATCCTAGACGCTGCCTCAGGTGCTGCGGGGCGTCTGGGAGGGCCGTCTGGGGTAGGGGTGAGAGGGTTTGTTTTGACTTGGGAGAGACAGAGGCGAAGGGACAGTGGACACGGGGGAGGGGCTCTGCACCTGCCCTCCTCACCCCAGGCTGAGCACAGGGGCCAGAGGGGTGAGGCTGGCTTTCCAAGCAAGGTCTGCTGAAGGGGTTTGAGGAGGTTGGTGGTCTGGTGTGATCCAGCCTCTCCTGAGCACTGCTCTGCACAGGGCGGGTGCCAGAGGAAGTCTGGAATCTTCTCCCCTTACAGGGAACACGCTCCTGGTGGCTCCAGTGTCTGAGCCCCAGAGGGGCCACTGGAGTGGGAGGAGTCAAGGAGGGGGCGAGAGTGTGGGGTGACTTTGCTGAGAGTTCCATGCGCCAGCTTCAAGGCCTGGTGAAGGTCAGGGCCCAGGCAGGCATGGGCAGGGGCAGAGCCCAAGTCCTGAACCAGTCACTGGGCTGGCAGACGCAGAGACCAATTTGTTCTCATACAGTCCATGGTCCACAAAAAACCGGTCAGAGGCCCAGCCTCAGGGGCTTGGAAAGCTGCAGATCCTCTCCCCTCAATCTCACCTCTCTGGAGAGGGCTTCCGAGGGGGCAGGCCACCTCCTCGTCATGGAGAACCTCGAGTCTGCTCCGTCCCGAGGCTGGAGTTCTGCAGACCAGGGGCCGATTCAGAGCAGGACATGACAAGGGACCCCCGTCCTCTCGGGGGCTCAGAGGGTGGCCTTGTAGAGTAGGGGCACCAGAGGCCACACACCGTGAGTGGTGACAAATTGCCGGTGTCACCCTGCCTCCCGCGGGCTCCGCTCTTGTCTCGCTCTGGCTGCCTCAGCACCTTGCACGGCACCTGGCAGGTGGTAGGTGCTTCATAAACGCCTGAGCGCATGAACGCGTGAACAGATGCACGGCGTTAGTGCCAGCAAGTGTTCGCCAAGGGCCAGGCACCAGCTACGTTATTTCATGTGGAGCCGGCAGTAAGAAGAGCTCCCACTGGCAGCCACAGTCCACGGGCAGGAGACTGAGGCCCCGAGAGCAGGGACACTTGTCCTGAGCTCTCATGGGTGGCAGAGCCAGGATGCAAACCCAGTCACCTGGACTCGAATGACTGCTATGCCTGGGAGGGTTCAGAAGTACAGCTGAGGGAGGAGAGCCCAAAAGACGGGGGCGAGTCCGGAAGGTGGGAGCCGTGGAGGGGACACTGCTCTGCCGAGTCCCGCAGCAGTTGACGAGGCACCTTTCACGCCGAGCTGGCAGGGGGTGCCTGGGCGTCAGGATGGATCAGAGAGGGTCTAACTGGTTGGACAAACCAGGTGAAAGGTGACTTAGTGGGTCAATCTTGCCGTTAATGCTAGAGGGAGGCCTCCCTGCGGCTTGAGAAATGCCATCAGGGCTGTCCCAGGTCACGCCCTCCTGAGCCTTCAGGCCACTGGACACCATCTGCTGTTCCTGGACGCTCCTCCCTGAGCTCACCACGGCCCTGAGGTTAGGGCTGGCTCAGATGCGTGTCCTCCACCTACAGATAGAGTGCTCCTGATGGCAGGAGGGCTTCATGGGGCTAGTACTGGCTGGGCCGAGACCCTGCCTGGGGCAGCTGCTCCTGGCCTCCTGCCGGTTTGTGTCGCAGGGAGGAGGCTGAGGAGACGGTGCTCTCCTGCCTCTGGCATGGTGCCTGGCCCAGAGCAGGGCTCCCTGAGTTGGACAGAAATTGAATGAAAAGCCGAAGTGCGAGGAGGGTGGGACCCGCGTGGGGGAAATGCCCTGGCCTCTGTGGGCAGAGCGGTCCTGCCCCAGTGTCCTTCCGACGCAGAGGCAAGCCCGGTGAGCTGACAAGCTTCTCCTCTCTCCTGGCAGCATGAACGTGCAGGGCGATTATGAACCAATTGACGCCACCGGTTTCATCAACATCAACTCCCTCAGGTGAGACGCTCTGGGCCCTGGAGGGTCCTCGGAGCCCTCCAGGTGTGGGACCTTGACCACTTGGATGGCTGCCCTACCCTAGACAAACCCCACAGCATCCTCAGTGCCTGCTCTGGGCCCCGCCCGCTCCCTTTCTCGGCAGAGCCAGAGGCATGCTTTCACAGCCAGCAGCAGCAGAGGGGGGCCGCAGGTTCCTGTGTCCTGCCCTGTGCCTCTCACACTCACCCCCATCCGCTCCAGCCACACGGACTCCACTATGAGCCCCTTTCCTGGGCAGTCAGATAAGGAAATGGCCCAGAGATAGAAAGCAGCCTTCTCGTCACCACACCTGAGCTGTAGGTCTAGCTGGAAGCCATCCTAGCCACGCCGCTCTCCATGGCCCAGGGGGTAGTACATGTCGTCTGAAATCACTCAGATCTGGGTTCAAATTCTGGCTCTGCAGTGTGGTCTCGGACCCCTTCTGAACCTCTGGGGTGTTAACTGTACCTGCCCCCCAGTGCAGTGAAGGGTCAGCATGAGCCTGTGGAAATCAGACCCGGCTTGCAGGAAAAGCCCTGCACCCGGTAGCAAGTGCACTCGGCCTGGGGCTGGTGTGCTCAAGGGCAAGCAGGGTCATTTATCCCCAGCAGCTGTCATGTCCCCTAAGCCAGTGCCAGGCCCTCTCCTAGGTTGTCTCATTCAGTTCTTACACAGATTCGCAACTCCCTGGAAACAGGCCCAGAGTGGTTAAGTAACTTGCCTAGAGTCACACAGCCAGGAAGCACTGGAACTGAGTCGGGAAGGCCTGTCTGTCCTGCTCTGGGGTCTTCATCACCAACTCCCTTCTCATGGGGCTTGGGTCTGGAAGAAGGTGGGAGCCTCTCTCCTCTCCCTGGGCACAGAGCAGAGCCAGTGTCTTGTCCCTGGAGCCACCTCAGACCTGGAGAGACATTGAATCCAGCCCAGCCGCTCCGGACCTCTCCCCTCCCACAGCCTCCTCCACCTCCCCTGCCTCCTGCGTCCTCTGTTTGTTTTTATGACTCTATAAACCCTTTTAAATGGCCCAGAACACACCGGGCTTTCATAATGGCCTCTTCATTTCTCCCATTGCCAGTTAAACGCTTTGTCTTCAACAATGACAAACAATGTTTTCCCCCTAAGATAAATTAATTACATTATCCCAATTGGAGGGCAGGAGGGGCTGGAGCAGGAGAGGGAATAGAAAAAAGGACAACTTCACACACATCTTAACAAACAGCTGCCCCCGCCACCCGGGTTCTGCCTGAATTAATTGAACAGAGTGCATGTTGTTATTGTTAATTTACATTTTTCTTTGTTTTGAATCTGGTTTACAGGCTGAAGGAATATCATCGTCTCCAGAGCAAGGTCACTGCCAAATAGACCTGTGGACAATGAGGAGCTGGGGCACTTTGCAGATCTCCCAAGTACAGGCGCTAATTGTTGTGATAATTTGTAATTGTGACTTGTTCTTCCCCGGCTGGCAGCGTAGTGGGGCTGGTAGGCCCCAGCTTTGTTCCCTGGTCCCTCTGTAGCCTGCAGAAGTGGTCATCAAGGGAGGGTGGGGGGCTGCAGGGGGAGCTATAAAATGACAATTAAAAAAAAGATGCATTAGTCTTTTGTTTTCTTTATTTCTACACAGAGGGGGCATGTGTGTGTGTGTGTGTGTGTGTGTGTAGTCAATTAGCTTTTCTTAGCCCAACCTTTGTGTTTTCTGATTTAATTGCTGCCGAAGGTCACTGTTTCCCAGACAGCCTGTTTATCTGGGAGAGTCTCTCTCCTCCTGCAAAAACTAGGAATCCAGAAGTGCCCACCTGGGACATGCCCTAGCCCAGCAGCCTGGGATTTTGTCACCAACAGTGACTCTGTGGCATGTGCCAGGGAAGCCAAAGAGAGTCTAGAGGCCGTGCTGGGGAGCGAGCCCACAGCCCTTTCTCTGGGCATCACCTTGACCCACAGCCCGCAGGGACCTCCTGCATATGGTGGCCATGACTGACCATATGACACTTCCCCACCACCCCACTCGGCTGGGAGGCCTCAGAGCGGTCTAAAGCAGCCTAAACTATGAAGGAGGAAGAGACCCAAGGTAAGAAGAGAAGCCTGAGCACAGAAGAAAAGAGAGCGGGCACTTGGCGCTAGTCCACAGACCAGAGCCCGAGGCAGCCATGTTTGTGCTGTGACCCGCCCCCTTGGTCATACCTGATTGGACCATAGTTGGACACCTGCCCCAAGCTGGGCCAATCAGAACCAGGAATTGGGCTGGTACGTGACCAGAAGAGACGCAAGCAGAGGAGGCAGCGTGGGAGGCCATGTACCCAGAAAAGCGGGGAGGAAGAAGAGGAAACGAGAGGTGGGAAGAGCACGTCATGGGCTGAGAGCCCTCACTTCCACCCTCGTACTTCATGAAATCTGGTGGCATTTCTTGACCTGGTTTCCCTGAGACACGCTGGTGTTCTCGTAAGGAATTTAGCTGGTGAGGGGAGTTTCTGCTCCTTGCGACCCAAAGCATCTTCCCTGGGAAGACTGGAGTGCCGGCAGCTCCGGGTCTGTCTCGGTTCTGGACTCAGAACCCGACCGCAGAGATCTCCACGCCACTGCCTTTGTCAGTGGGAGTTTCTCTCTAAAGAGGTTTTGCCTTTAAAACTTACTTTCCTCTGATTATTAATGTCCATGGTAATAATGAATGACTCAGTGAATATTAACTTTGCAAGCGTTTGCTTCATATCATCTCATCGAATCTTCGAAACAACACGGTGAGGTAGACACGTGCATAGTTCTGCAGAGGAGCAGCAAAGGTGCAGAGAAATTGATTTGCCAAAAGCCACTAAGCTAGTAAGTGACAGAACCCAGAACAAAAGCCCGGTCTGGCTGACCCCCAAAGTCTTGTGATTATATCTTTAACCATAGTGATAAGCTGCATCTTACAAAAAAAAAAAAAAAAGATTTATATAAGAAATAACTTAGCCATCATCTCACCAACCAGTTACAAACACTCTTTACATTTGGTATAATTCTTTTCAGTATTTTTCTATGCTTATAATACTTTTGCAAAGTTATTTATGTTAAAGTAACCTTATAGTGTATAAATATAAAATTTATACTTTATATATTTTATATATTTATACTTATATATACTTTGCACCTTGCTTTTAAAAACTTAACAGTATATCATAAATGCCTTCCTACACCATTGAAAACTCTCCTTAAACATTTTATTGTATTGATACTTCCTAACTTAACCTTTCGCCATTTATAAATTTAGTTTTTTCCACATTCTAAATTATTTTTCTGCCTTGGATTTAATTAAAATATTTTTAATAATTGGTTTATTAATTATACTTTTTTGCATTTTTAGTGGCTTCCCTAGGATTTAAAATATACATCTTTAACTGAGCGCAGTCTACCTTCAATCAATACTATGCACCTCACAACAGTACAACCTGAGGACGTTCCACTTTGTGCTTTTGCTGTCATAGGTACTACTTCTACAAAGCCCCATAATACATCACTACTATCTTTGCTTTAGACAGAAAAATATCGTTTTTAAAGATTAAAAACAAGAAAAGAATGTATTTTACATTTATCCATATATTTCCATTTCTGGTGCTTTTCATTCCATCATATAGATCGAAGTTTCTATGTACAGTATTTCATTTGCCTTCTGCTGAAGAACTTTTAAAAAATATTTCTTCTAGTGTAGGTCTTCTGGCAATGAATTCCTTCAGCTTTCATTTCTGTGAAAACATTTTATTAGCACTTACACTTAGGTCCTAGATCCATTTCAAGTTCATTTTTGTGTAGGCTGTGATTTAGGGTCAAGGTTTATTTTTTTAATACTGATATTTAGCTGTTCCAACACCATTACTTGAAAATTCTGTCTTTTTCCTATTAAATTATCTTAGCATCTTTGTCAAAAATCAATTGATCCTATGCGTATTTCTGGACTCTCTATTCTGTTTCATTGATCTATATTCCTATCCTTGCACCAAGAACACTCTGACTTGATTATTACAGTTTTACAGTAAGTCTTCAAATTAAGTAGCATAAGTCCTCCAACCTTATTCTTCTTTTTAAAGTTTGTTTTGGTTGTTCTGGGCCCTGTACCTTTCCATATAAATTTTCAGAACAAGTTGTTCATTTCTTCAAAAAGCTACTAGGATTTAATTAGGATTGCATTAACAAGTAGATCAACTTGAGGAGAATTGCCATCTTAACAACAATGTCTTCCAGTCCACGATCATGGTATATCTCCTCATTTATTTAGGTTTTGTTTAATTTCCCTTTGTAATGTTTTATAGTTTTCAAAGTACAGATCTTACATATCTTTTGTTAATTTTGTTTCCAACCATTTTATTTTTTATGCTACTTAAATGGAAGTTTTCAGTTTAATTTTTATTGCTAGTACATAGAATTTAATTGATTTTTGTATAATGACCTTGTATTCTACAACCTTGCTGATCACTTATTCGTTCTAGTAGCTATTTTATAGGTTCCTTAAGGTTTTCTACATACATGATCACGTGATCTGAAAATAAAGGCAATTTTACTTCTTCCTTTCAGATCTTTATTCCATTTATTTTTCTTGCCTTATTGCACTGGCTAGAAACAATGGTAATATGTTATAAAGAAGTGGTAAGAATAGCAATTTTACTTTATTTCTGATCTCGAGTAGAAAATGTTGAGCCTATCACCATCGAGTTTGATGCTAGCTGTATATGATGAGGTCAAAGAAGTTCCCTTCTATTTCTAGCTTGCTGACAGCTTTTTTAGAGACAAAGTCTTACTCTGCCACCCAGGCTGGGAGGCAGTAGTGCAGTCACAGCTCACTGAAACCTCAAACCCCTGGGTTCAAGCAATCCTCCTGCCTCAGCCTCTTAAGTAGCTGGGACTACAGGTGCGTGGCACCACACTTGACTAATTTTTTTTTCTCATTATTTTTAGACAGGGTCTCATGACATTGCCCAGGCTGGTCTTGAACTCCTGGCTTCAGACGATCCTCCTGCCTCAGCCTCCCAAAGTGCTGGGATTACAGGCATGAACCACCATGCTGGCCTGCTGTTATTTTAATATCACAATTGGGTGTTGGGTTTCAAATGCTTTTTGACATCCTTTGAAGTGTTTTCCTCTGTATTCTGTTAACATGATGAATTATGGTAATTGATTTTTTCTCTTTTTTTTTCCTTTTAGTATGATTTTGCATTGTACGTTAATTGATTTTTGAATGCTAAACCTATTTTGCATTCACAGGACAAACACCCATTTGGTCATGATATATTATCTTTTTTATGTATTGTTAGATTTGATTTGCTAAAATTTTGTTAAAGATTTTTGTGTCTATATTCATGTGGGATGTGGGTCTGTAATTCTCTTGTGATGTCTTTGGTTTTTGTGTCAGGGTAAGAGTAGCCCCCTGAAAAATGCATTCAGAAGTATCTCACACTGAGCCTTCTTCAGAGGCTGGAAAAGTCCTGAGACCTTCTGGGGCTGGGGGCACCAGGAGAGATCCAAGCCGGCAGCCAGCTTTCTCCTTCCAGACCCTCCTGCCTCCTTGGAAGAACCAAGACATGCCTGTGCAAAGGCAGGAGACGGGATTGGTTTGTGCTGAGGCACAACATACATGCACACACAACACATACATGTGCACACACAGCACACATGCATGTACATGCACACATACAGTAAAGTGCACAATTCTTAGGTGGACAGCTCAATGAATGTGTACCTGTGTACTCACCTGTGTGACCTTCACTCAGACGAAGATGAGGAAGATATCCAGTTCTTAGAAGACTCACTGGTGCCATGGTGAGACCATGTCTGAAGTTACAGGGTTAGAGAAAGAAATGAGAAATGCCTTCCCTCTTTTTAAAAATGTACAAGGGCATGTTGGGCAAATAGGAAGGTAGACAAAGCTCAAAGTCACCTGGGCTGTCCCCATAACAGCTGATAGTGGGGATCAGGGAGGGCCTCTTGCTCATCTGATGAGCTCTGGGCTGTGGCTTGCTCCTTCCCTGCAGGCTTCTGTGAATGAGTGAATGAGTGAATGAATGAGGGAGACTGCACCTGCCTCTGCTCTCTGGCCCTCAGCTGACTTCTACTAAGTTAATCAATGTGTATGACGACTCATGCGTGGGCCACGTGCCCGCCTGTGCCGTGGCGTGGTGAGGGAAGACACGGCCGCTCCCTCACAAGCCTGCCAGCCCCAGGCCCAGCCTGAGGGTGCCCCTCCATTCTCTGAGCTCTGATGGCAGGTGCAGGGAGCCGCTGCAGACCCTGGAAGCTGCCAGCAGGCCAGGGGGACCTGGGGAGGAGGCTGAAGACACAAGAGGACAAAGGCGGTGTTGAGGGCATGTCGCTTCCTGGCCCCAAAGCTTCCCCAAGTGCTGGCATCACACCGTCCTCCCCCCTCCCCATGACCAGCTGGACATCTGCCGAAGCTCTCCACAGACCAGCCAGACCCAGCGTCCTTTCCGCCTTCATGCCTTTGCTACCTCCCCTTGGAATGCCCCTCCCCATCTCCCATCTTGAAATCAAAGCGCGCACGGATATGGGCTCAGAGTCCAGACCTCGGTGCTTCAGCCCTCAGGAGGCCAGCCCAAGCCAACCCTCCTGGTGTGGCCGCTGTCAGCCCCGCCTGGATCCCCATGCTCCCAGCTGTGGGCAGGAGGCTGGAGGGCCTTGGCTGCCCTGAGCCAAGAGCCCCGGGCCGCACGCCGGGTGCTGAGCTGATCTGCACGCCTCTCAGGCTGGGGAAAGGGCTCGCTTGGGGTCAGCGCAATCGATATCTCATCTGCAGCTCTCCTAGCGGAAGTGATGGCTATTGGAACATGGTAATGGGTGTTGTCTAGTGGAAGAGACTAATCTTCCCAGCTGTGGAGGACTCCGCAGGTGGCCCATGCGCCAGCAGGCTCGGCTCAGCGGCTTACTGCTGTCACTGCTGCTGCCCAGGCTACCGAGGCACTTTTAAAGCCACAGTGGCCTTGTTGCATGCTGGTGTCTGCCCCAGTCTTCCAGCAGCTTCCTGGCACAAGGCCTCAGAGGCGATCCTACTCCAGTCCTTCCAAGCACAGGCGGGGAGTCTGAGGCCAGTGCTGTGCCCAAGGCCACGCGCGTGGCTGGGAGAGAACCAACCAGCAGTACACGGGATGCTGACTGTGGCAAACCCGTGGCCTCGACCTAGCTTGGCCTCAGGGCTGTCAGGGTTTTCTATTGGCTGGCTCACTGCTTCTTGAAAACACTAGAATTCCGATGTCAAGATTGGCCCCAGCCCTGCCACTCCCTGACGTCTCACACTCAGCCAGCTGCACTCATTCCGCCACCGGCCTGACACTGGATCGGGGACACTCACCCATAGTGAGGTGGGGAGGGAGGAACAGCCTCCTCCCTGGGAGAAGGGGCCCCATCCGTCTGCCCCATCCTGCCCACAGGCGGCGGAGCCTGGCCAGCTGCGTGTCCTCTGCCCTCTGCTGGGGGCGATGCTCAGTGCACGTTTCAGCAAAGACTAACTGAGCAGCTGCTGTGTGCCAGGCCCTGTGCCAGGCCCCGGGGACACCTCGGCCCAGCCAACACAAAGCCCTTTGTTTTAACGGCTTCACCTGCTGCTCCTCTGTGGCGCCCTCAGGAACTCAGCAGTAAGTACTGGCCCTCTAGGGTGGGATTCCAGACACCTGTTACCACAAGCAGCTTGATGTTGTGGAAAATTGCTATTGGGGGACGCTGCCCCGAACTTTAAGCAAGTCCCTTAATATTTCTGGGCCTCAGTTTCCCAAAATGTAAAACAAAAGGGCTTGAAGTCAACGACCCCTGAAGAAGGTAGGTTCCCTTTCTTTTCAAATGTCCTTTTTACAGCTCGTGAAGTTTCAAACGTCCCTCCAGCATTCTCCTCCGTGAGGCTCCAGGGTTCCTGCTGGTGAGATCCCGGAGGACTTGGTGGGGACAGGCCATAGAATTTGAGACAAGGGGTCCGGCCCACTCGTCAGAGTCCCGGGTAGGCTTAGGCATGCCAACGTGAAAGGACTCCAGGCTGATTCCCTTTGTGACTTTGGAAATGGCAGAGCGGTGTTTGCCCTGGAGATGGGGTGTTTCTTGTCAAACGGGCAGGTCCCTCAGTCTGGGGCCTGAGTCTGGCACCAGAAACCCCCGTTTCTGGTTCTTGCTGAAAGTCAAAAGCCACAGGCCTGGAAGACTAGAGGCCTGGTGCGCAGACTCCGTGGTGGCTCCAGGGATCTGGGAGGGTTGGGCACCTGCGTGTTTACCCAGGACGGACCACGTGGATGTGGCCCACGCCGGTCCCCAACACCCACAAGCCCGCGTTCACCAGCTCCGGAGGGAAGGTTCCCTGCAGAGCCACAGGGAACCGGGAGCCAAGTGGTTACGAGCCCAGTTGGAACAGGAGCCCATTACTTCATCTTTGTAAGTCTCCTTTTCCTCATCTGTAAAATGGGCCCAATAATAGTACTTATCTTATGGGGCTGTCCTGAGGAATTAATTATGCACATAAAGAGCTTAAAGTAGGGTGGTCACCTGGTAGCTAGCTGTTCCATCAATGAGAACTTTTGTCCTATTAGTACTGATTGTCACCCACCACTGCCCAGGCACTAGCCCACACCCTGACCCTGGGGTGGAGGCAGGCACCAGTTGTGACTAATCAAGACCAGGCCCCCCCACCCAGGGCCCGCAGGGACCCAGCCGGCCACTCAGTTGAGACTAATGAAGTGGTCGTGGAACAGGAGGCCTTTTGCTCCCACCCCAGCGGACAGACTCCACCCCAGCGGACAGACTCCTGCCTGAGGTTGGATAAAGCGCCGCGTGCAGCCCCCCGCCCCCAGTTTATCCCTGGCAAGGTCATTTTTCTACGTCTGTGCTACCCACACCCACTGGCTCCCCCTCCTTCGTCTTCCCTGCCCTTCCCCTGGGCCTTGCCAACCCTGCCACCTGTTCATGAAGACGGCCATCCTTGGAGGGTGGCTTGGGATGTGAGGAGATGGAAGTAGGGGGGCCAGGCCACCCTCCCCTCCTCTGGACGGGAGTGGCTCGTGCATTCAACATTTATTTATTGTACCCGTCTATGCACTCGGCACTATTTGGAGTGCTGGGGGGCGTCCCTGGGGGATGTTTGGAGAGGGGAGTCAGGGAGGTCTCCTAGGAGCATGCACAGGGGCCGCCATGCAAAAGCTCAGGGAAGGGCATTCCAGGCAGAGAGAACAGCGTGGTCAAAGGCCAGAGGTTCAAGGAACCAAAAGGAGTTGAGGGTGGACCCAGGAGAGAGAGAAGGGGGCTGGCGAGCAGTGGGGAGGCAGGCAGGGCACGGACTGGGTTCATTCTGCGCTGGTGGGAGGCAGAGGGTGCCTGAGTGGTTGAGAAAAGCCAGGTCAGGCAGCAGCAAGGGACCCCAGGACCCAGGAGTGCTGCTCCCAGCGACCCCGGCCCCTCAGCCCCGCCCTCCCTGACCTCTGAGCCCCGGGCTCAGGGAGGCCCATGGCCCACTCTTGGGAGCAGCTGGCCCCCTGCACCCTGGCGAGCCCCTGAGGGGGAAGCTCTCACCAGGGATTGGGGTCCCTGCTCCCTCAGAGCCCTCCCAACAAGGCAGCTTTGTCTGGCAGCTCCGAGGAGCCCCTGCGGCAGCCTGTGCGAGCTCTGAAAGGAGGCTTTATCTGTGTCCCAGGCCAGCTTGCTGGGAAGTGAGTGGCCGGGGCAGGCACACGGGGCCAGGCAGCAGCCACAGCCGTGACTCCAGGGCTGCAGACACGGAGACAGGCCCAGACACAAAGGTGCCCTGGGGCAGCAGCGGGCAAAGCCCCGCCCCAGAGGAAGACAAGAGGGCTACACAGGCGCCCGGCACCCCCTCCCCGCCCCTGCAATCTGGTCACTCAATCGCGCGGGTCAGTGACACGGCCCTTTGTGCAGCCACTGCCCCGTGGGAGAAGGGGACAGGTGAGGCCGGGGCTGCCTGTAACTGATCTCCTAGGGCCGGCTCTCCGCTCCCTTGCTCTGGTCCTGGGAGGCCCTGGTAGACTGGGGAGGATTCGTCAGGGACGGCACCTTTCCAAGTGCAAAGGAGCTTCAGGAAAGTCTATGCTCAAAGCTGTCGCTGGGCGGACTGGAGAGCGTGAGAAGCAGAAGAGGACATGTCAGGGAAGCCGACGTTCACTGAGCCCCTGTTCCTGGGTGCATGGGGTGCCTGCCAGCGGGTTTCTGCCGCCCGCTCAGCTCTGGTTACCGTGATGTCCTCACCGTGCTTCTGTGGGGATTATCTCTAACGTCCACGCCGACCCTCTGTGGCACAGAGGGCAGCCCCATTTTATGGGTGTAAATGTAGAGGCCCAGAGAGGCTAAATCACCTAACCAAAGCCACCCAGCTTGCAAGAGGCAAAGCCAGGATTCAAACTCAGGAATGTCTGGGGCCAGAGCCCAGGCCCTACACACCATGCCTCCCAGCTCGGCTGGGTCCACCTGTCAGCCAATAGCTGGTGTGTCCAAAAGCTGTGTGTCAGCTCTGTCCTGGCTTTGGGCATCCTGGATGTAAGAACTGGGAGGGACACCAGTCACCTGCCACCTGCATGGGACTAACTCACCGTCCAACCTACTTACCAGTTTTCCTTTAAGCGACTTGGTTCCCTCTCTATTAAAAAGTGAGTTTATTGGCCGGGCGCGGTGGCTCACACCTGTAATCCTAGCACTCTGGGAGGCCGAGGCGGGCGGATTGTTTGAGCCCAGGAGTTCGAAACCAGCCTAAGCAAGAGCGAGACCCCGTCTCTACTGAAAATAAAAAGAAATTAATCGGACAACTAAAAATATATAGAAAAAATTAGCCAGGAATGGTGGCGCATACCTGTAGTCCCAGCTACTCAGGAGGCTGAGGCAGGAGGATTGCTTGAGCCCAGGAGTTTGAGGTTGCTGTGAGCTAGGATGATGCCACGGCACTCTAGCCCGGGTAACACAGTGAGACTCTGTCTCAAAAAAAAAAAAAAGTGAGTTTATTAACATCACTGAATTTAAAGATGGTTAAGATGGTAAATTTTGTTATGCATATTTTAACACAATTAAACATTTTTTTAAAATGTTCGAACATAAAAGAAAAAAGTGAATCAAGCCAATATTGAAGAAGCACCAAACAAACTGACACCAGCCCAAGTGTCCCTGGCGCAGCACAGAGCAGAAGAGAATGACGAGGAGCACATGCTCATCGCAAGGGAGCACCGTGAATCCTAAATCAGATGGCAGGCCTCCAGGTGTGCCTGCTGCGCTGGGAAAGCCATCATTGTACAAATGGGGAGACTGAGGCTCAGAGATAAGGGCACACCCTGGACACCGGAGCCGGTCACGGCAAAGCCCAGGCTGAACCTGCCGCCTCCGCACGCGCCTCAGCCCAGGGGAACCAAAGCTCGGAGAGAAGCCACTCGCTCACATCCACGCAGCAAGTCAGGGGCACAGAGGATTTGAACCCACATCTGTTGGACTCCGGGGCCTGTGGATAAATGCCTGGGAAGATGGTGTGGGCCAGGGGGCCATGCAGGGAAGGAAGCTCGAGGCGTCATCGCCACCGTACCAGCCCCTCCGTTGGCCCCACACCAAAGCCAGTGTGAGCTTTCTGGAACACGATTGCGTCATGTCATCCCCCTCTCTCGCCCTGAGCTGAAGCCCTCCTGTGGCTGCTTAAGGTGTGAAGCTGTCACCGGCCACCTCTGGGCCTCACTCCTACCTGTCCAGACCCCCCTGGATTTTAGCCTCCAGTTAGACCCATTGGCAGTGCCTCAAAAGCTCTGCCACCTGGGCCAGGTCTGAGCCCAGCCTTCCCCACTGTCACAGTCTGCTCCAGCAAGGACAGAACATGGAGAGCGGTGCAAACTGTAAAGTGCTGTGCCCACCTTACACATCGACAAAGGAGAGAAGATCAAGCCCAGCCAGGCCGTGCTGGCAGATGCCGGGCATCTAGCCACCTAGGCATGGGCTCTCACTTCCCTGGCATCCCGCCTCCTCCCGCCCCTGTCCTCACTGTCCCCACCGTCCCCAGGGGAGGGAGGTCCACCCTCAGATTTACTAGGGCATGTTAAGAACACGGTTTGAAGCCATCTCTGAGGCCACGAGGTCATGGCAGTTTCCCATCGAT
>RJWJ010032051.1:0-18811 GCA_004363605.1 Indri indri
GAGGTTGGGGTGCAACACCGTGCAGTGTATCTTCTTAGCTTCTCTGAGTAAGAAAAAAAAGCCAAAACTCAGTGGCTTAAAATAACATTTATTCTTGTGGAACTGCTGGTCA
Organism: Indri indri; assembly: GCA_004363605.1. Taxonomy (NCBI): domain Eukaryota; kingdom Metazoa; phylum Chordata; class Mammalia; order Primates; family Indriidae; genus Indri; species Indri indri. The sequence goes on from RJWJ010032051.1 coordinate 113, forward strand.
GGTGGTGTCAGCTATTTAGCCTGGCCTTGGTGGGGACAGTTCAGCTTTGCTCCCCAGTTTCTTCATCCTCCCCCCAACACTAGCGAGCTATCCGGGGCATGTTTTTTCCATGGCAACGACGGAGGCTCAAGAACCCAAGACCATTCACGCAAGCACCTTTAAGACTTCTGTGACATCAGCTTGCTATGACTAAAAGAAGTCACATGACTAAGCCCAAAAATCAAGTGATGGGAAAGCAAGTTCTGCATCCGTAGTGACTGGAACCAGCAAATATTATGGTATAGATACAAGGCAGGGTGGATGGGGGCCTTTCCTGCCATTTATTCCACTCCGCATGGTCACAGAGTTTGGTTCTCGAGGCTCCCCAGTCATATCGCGAGCTGCTTTCCTGTAAGTTCCTTTTCTGCTGAAGTTGCAGATCGTGTTAGCTTCTGTTTACAACCAAGTATCCGGACTCTCACAAATGAAAATGTGCATAGGAAGTATGGGGGTGAAGAGGTTTTTTTCCCTTCACCCCCTGAAGGTTTAAGTCTTTAGGACTCTGCTGAAATCAGCTGGGAACAGACAGAGCAATGAGAGAAAAAGCAGACAAATTTACTAACATGCATGGGGGTGGCAGAGGGAGGGGAGTACCCAGTAACTGATGAGGTTCAGAAGCTTCTAGATTCTTCTTTATAGGAGAGAGGGAAGCGGGGAATGTAGGCAATTTTAGAGGGGTGGTAAGTGATTTTAGGAGAGATAATAGGCCCAAAGAACAGCGAATGGAGAAAGTCTGGGCTCCAGGTATGACGTTTGATTTTCAGTTTCTTCTGTGATGTGAGTGTAATCTTCCTTGGCTAATGAAATTTCAGTAAGAAGATCGAAGGCAGTCGTGTTTCTCTTTAGTGGATTTGGTCTTTAGGTAGAAAAGGGAACTTCAGAGCAGTATGTTTAAAAAAGAAAAGAAAAAAACCTATCGGAAGAGTCATAGGAATATAGGAAGAGAGAGAATGGTAGAAGTCAAAAGAACCTTTAGTTATAGTGAAAATAAGTAAATTTACCCCTAGTTTGCAAATGCTTGGAAGTCAAGGAACTTGTCTCATTCAGCATTGATCGCTACCCTTGCCGTACCTTTCACTAACGGATGTTAATTACGCCGGACCTGGAAGGACACCACCGTGTGTGAGGAGGAATAATCCATTGGTGCCCTCTGTCCATGCTGGGGTGGGAGCACAGGCCTGACCAGCAGAAAGCTTAGTTCTCAAAGAATCTTACAGTTCTTGTGACATTTTTTGAGCTATTTGTGAGCTCATGAGCCCAGAATCATCTGTTAATTATCTTAATATCTTTCCAGAGACCAGCATAGTCTCACAGGGGAACCAGATCATTGTAGAAGAAACCATAGCTCTGTATGATTAACGCCATATTTGCATGAAGAACAGAACCCTTAGGGAGCAGGAGCACTCAGGTTAATTCTGCCTGCAGACGTGGTATAAAAGTGAATCACGCAGGAAGGTTTTAGAGAGAAGGCAAAGTGCTTCTTTTTCTTTTCTTGTTGGAAAGCAAGTCTTTTTTTTGTTATCTATAAAAGCACCTGTAGCTTTGATGTCAAATTACTTCCATAGATAGCAAATGAGCCCTTGAAAAATCACCTGTGTGCACGCGTAAAGTATCGTATATCTCCTGCAAACCCGTCAGAGCGTGGCTCAATCCAGCTTCCCTCTCGGAACAGCACAGTCTAAGCAGACGTCGGGCAGCGTCTAACGTCAGGATTGAGGAGGAGAGTGCAGCTGGCTTCATTGTACCTACCTCATGCTGCTGGGAAACAGTCTGGCTTTCAGAGCGCCTCAGTTTCCTTGTCTGTTAAATGGATTGTAAAGAACTATGTGCTTGAGAATGTTGACAAAGCAGCCCGGGTGATGGGGAGATTGGTTCCTGGGGAGACGCCTGACATCCACCTTCAGATCAGAATGAGACCATTCTCCAGTTCACAACACTTTGTAGAGAAACTAAAAATTGAGCTAAACCTCGAAGCCTGTAGAATTTAGCTAGACTTTAAACAAGAAGAGAGAGGGGGGTGATAGCTTGGGAGAGGAAGTAGTCAGAATAAAAGGACTCAAATGGAGAGGTGGCGAAAACAAGTAGATAAGGGAGGGAAACTCTAAGAAAGTCTTTTCTTAGACTTTCTTATACTTTGAAAGTCAGTGGTGGGAGTTCATCAGAGGTTTTTGGGAAGGGGAGACTATCGTTCTATGAAGACCCAAATTGGATCCGTTTTGTTCATTGTTGTTTCCCTAATATCTGGCATGTAATATGATTATAGAATGCAATAATACAATGCATGAATAAAAACAATTATATAAATAGATATACACACATACATATATATGTACACATAAACATAGCTCAAAATTTCTACTTACATAAGTATTGTGCAAATCGATTCTTGTGAAAAAGTCAAACAATAAAAAAGTATATAAAGCAAAAAGTGAAAGCTGCTCTTCACCAACCCCCAATTCCACTCTCTTCCCCAGAAGTAATTGCCCCTATGACTTTGCTATGTGACATTTCAGATGGTTTTCCCTGACTAGATGGCATAGAATGTGACATATAACTCACTCTCTACTTGACTGATCTAAATTACTGCTTAAATAATGTTGAAAGCAGTGAATTTACTTTCAATCTACATTCCGTCTTCCTTCCTTCATTCCATGAAACTTCACTCTTTCTAAGCAAAGAGTGCTATGCCAGAGCTACTGAGGAGGTTTTCCATCCTTCAGATGTTTGACCCTCACTGAAAAGGCCATATCACAACCATTTAGCCAACCGTAAACTCTGTTCGTGTGTGTACTCTAAAATTCTTTCTCTTAAATTTAGAGAGGGTTGCTTCTGAGGTGCCTCCTAAATGATGGATGTGTTAGTTTGTTCGGGCTGCATTAACAAAGTACCACAGCTGGGTGGCTTAAACAACAGAAATTTATTGTCTCACAGTTCTGGAGCCTGGAAGTCTGAGATCAAGGTATTGGTAGAGTTGGTTTCTTTGGAGGGCGGTGAGGGAAGGATCTGTTGAACATCTCTCTCCTTGGCTTGTAGACGGCCATCTTTTCCTTGTGACTTCTTATTGTCTTCCCTCTGTACATGTCTGTCTCTGGGTCCAAATTTCCCCTTTTTATAAAGACATAAGCCATTTTGGGTGAGGGCCCACCCTAATGACCTCATTTTGACATGATCGCCTTTGTCAAGATCTTATCTCCAAATACAGTCACATTCTGAGGACTGGGTGTTAGGATTCCGGTTTATCTTTTCTGGAAGGACACAATTCAACCCATAACACTTGGTTACAAGGGAGGATTATATTCATATGGTGTTGTCTTCGGAACATCCTTTTAGTTGCTCTGAATTATTTTATTGAAGGAAGACAGACCATTAAGGGGCCTAAACCATATTCGTGTGGCCACCTATAAATTGTCCTTTATTGCCATCTCTCACAGATTATCAGCATTTTATTTAACAGAGTTTATCATGAAAAATTCAAATCTAGTTCAGCTGATGAACAGACTCTGGAAACAAGACGGTAGGAAAGGCTACCCTGTCAACTCTACCCTCTCCCCTGCTTTGATAGATGAATAATGGCTACACCAGAAATTAAGTTCCTTGCGTTCTGTTTACTGCTATTTCCCCTGAAGCCTCACCCATCCACAGGTGGTCTGATCTGTTCGTTGCAAACCAGTTTTTGCAGGGAACTGTGAAATCTCTGCCACTTCCCAGAGAAAGCTCCATCTCAAGGCTGGAGATTTGATTCAGATGTGTCACTCTGATGCTTTGGCAGAGATGCTGTCTCTTCCTCACACCGACTTTGTGAAACAGATCCTTTGGGAAATTGCAGCTAGTGGAACCATTACAATAAAAGATAGCATTCAACATGAAACTTGTGGGAATGTTTTGAAATCTGTGAAAAATCGCAACACCTTTGAAGGATGTGGTTTCTCTATGGCTAATTCCAGATGATGATAATATTCCTTAATTTATTCTGCTTCCAAATTTTATCTCAATGCCTACTGTCTTTCCCCCAGGAAATTTTTCGTTATTGAAAACTCTTTGTTGATGGTATGAAAGCTTGCACCAGTGGGGCAGGGACCACAAGGGGGAGGTGACTGACATTTCACCCTTGTTCAATTTCCTAAAATATGCCTGCTATGGCTTGAAGGTGCGTGCCCTCCAAAATGTACATTGAAACTTAATCCCGATTTTGGTGACAAGAAGTGGGGTCTTTGGGAAGTGATTAAGAGGTGGGGCCCTTAGGGAATGAATTAATGCCCTTATAAAAGAGCTTTCAGAGAGAGTTTGCCCCCTCCTGCATTTCCATCCCTTCTGCCACGTGAGGACAGAGCATTCCTTCCCTCCTGAGCAACGAGGCGCCATCTTGGCTGCAGAGAGACTTGGCCCTTATCAACCAGTGCCTTGTCTTGGACTTTCCAGCCTCCAGAACTGTGAGAAATAAGTTTTTGTTGTCTGTAAATTACCTAATCTGTGGTATTTTGTTATAGCAGCACGAACAGACTAAGACAGTATCTATGGGAAAGTAATACCATATAAGAGGTTTCCAAGTCAAGGATTCCAAGGTCAAAAAGGTTTGGGAAACTTGAAATATTACATTTCCTTCTTGGGGACTCAGAGTGACATTAGGATGTTAACAGCACTGAGAATTTCTGCAATGAAGAAACCCATTTTGTTTCTCTCTCTCTCGTTTTTTGTTTACATGCAGTGCTTTCAGATTTTGAGCATGAAACACAGGTCTATGTTATTTTTGCCTAAAAAGGAGGAATGTGGCTACACTGGGAGTTCCTGAACTTTGTGAGAAAGACTTCATTTCTTTTCCTCAAAAAGCATGGTGTAGAGGTTGTGGAGGGCTGCGAGTGTACATAGTCTTCTCACCACGGGGACACGGGGACATGTGGCAAGCTGTGGAGGGAGGGCTCAAAGCTGCACCAGTGACATGGAGGACCCCAGTGAAGCTTTGAAGCGGACTGGTGGGTACTCATTAACTGCTTGAAAAGCTAATCCTGTTATCCTTCACAATCAGAACATTATGCGAAATTTTGAAATTCCCACAAAACAGATGAGCGAACACACTTTTGATGACTGGGTATTTCTAGCTACTAATAACTACCCAACAGGCGAAAATCAGTCGCACCCTAAAGCACATTGTGCCCTGTTTTGCAGGGAAGAGACTATTCATAACAGCCACGCCAGTAATCCCATTGGCAGATTGTCACTCAGCATGGAAAGGCCAAATATAGACGGAGTGTCATGCTTGGACCTAATTTTTAAGATCTGTTGGAGCACTTCAGGGTTTTGCCATGGAGGGGATATGCCCTCCCCGCTCTGGGCCACATATCTGAGACGCGATGGACCAGAGAGGCTGGCGCGAGGCTGTGCAGGGAACGGAGGAAGTCTGCTTCGTTGCTGGCAGTGGGTCCTGGTGTCCGTCAGCTGGGTGTGACCACGAGGATGCAGACAGACCTTTAAAATTGATGACGGCATGTCTCCAAAGAGGATGAGCAGCCCAGGCAGGAGTGTTTCTTTTCCATACATCCGTCTTTTCTAAACAAGGCAAAATCGAGAGTGGCAAAGACGTGGAGGGGGCCCTGCTGGGTGTGAAAACCAGAGTCCGTAAGACCGGATTTCCTGGGGTATAAAACAGGGGCAGCGACCCCCTCCCTAATGGAGTTGTGGCGCAGAGCAGACGAAATAGTCTAGAGACTCGCCTTAGTACGTGGCATGCAGGAGGAGCTCTGTTAATGTCGTCCTAATTTAGATGGTGATAGTAGAGTGTTTACCTCGTCGGGCCCATGACATTTGCTGGCCACATTTAGCCTGCCTTTCCTGAAAGGACCTGTGTCCCAGCAGGCGGCTGGCTGAAGCATGCCCGTGGTAATTGAATCTCAGGTCTGCTGTGCTGTGTAAAGAATAGTTGATATGCAGAGACTCCGAACCGAGCTTTGGGACTCAAACATCTGGTTTGGAAGGCGGCCTCGAAGGCCAACCCCCTGTAGACCAGGGTAGGAGAGGAAAACAGGAAGTTTTATTCATCTTACTTTCTTGGTTTTTCAAGTTACAGTCTCCAGCTGTTTACATCAACTTTGTTTTTCCTAAAGAAGAGAGAAAAAGAGAGAGAGAGAGAGAGACAGAAAATAAAGCACTGCAAGTCACAACCTTTCCCTGAAGTAGCCCTTTGTGGAAAATCAGAGTTATTCTTTTACTTGGCTAGCTCATCTTTCATATTTCTCTTCTTCTCCCAAAGCAAATATCTTTTCCTTGGCTTCTTTTCAGGCCTAAATAGGTTGTGGAGAAGGAGAAAAAAGAGGTTTGGGGAGAAGAAGGTGAGGAGGGGCAAGAAGATAGAAGAAACAGGAGAAAAACCCAGGGGCAGAGGGAAGAAAAATAAGAGTTCATATTCCTGAAATTTAAGATACAAACACGTTTCCAGAATCGGAGGTTCTGCCACATGGGTGAATACGAGCTCAGTGGGGCACAGAAGTCCTCAAAGCTGAAGAAGAACAGCAGGAAAGAAACCCTGAAAGAAAAACTGGGTGACGCTCGTTGTGTTTCATGAAAACAAGTGATATTTAACTTACCGACAAACCTCATGCAAACATTTAACATGACATTTCTTAATCTTCCTCTTGCTGTCATACCTCTTCCCTCCACAGTAGGGACAAAAATTATTTGTCAATTCAAAAAATAAATAGAAAGGGAGGAAAAAAGAGAAAGTCATCTCTGTGGCTTCCTGTCCACTGGTCTCCTTTCCAGCTCCAGCTTCCCCCATCCGCAGACCCAAAGTATTCCTCATGGCTGACTTTGCCTGAAACCTCCTTAAACTGCTTCCTTTTGGCCTCTGTAAAATAAAGGCAGCAGTGCTCTGCCCAGGTGAACTGAGACTGCTTTTTTCCTCCCTTCTGGGACGTGGGGAGAATAGTGGAGATTGCAGACAAGCAATTCAGAGTCAGACCCTCTTGTTGTCAGATAGCGGCTGATTTGCAACAAATCTGGGCTGGAACAGAGAAACCTGGCCCTAAGCCCAGGCCTTGCCCTTAAGGGATGGATGAGTCTTGTCCTCTGGGCACCCAAGGAAATGAGTGGATCCCCCACCCCCGCAACCCCACAGATTCCTTCTCTCCCACCTCCAGTTCTGTTTGACTTTGAAGCAATTACCCTAATCCATCAACAGGAAGATATTCATGCCACAGTCCAAGGTATTCTGTTTGGGTAGCAGGTGAGATGGTTCCCTAAAGGTTTATTCCCTTCACGTTCCTCTCTTCAGTGGGCAAGTTACAGACACACATCCTGGAGTCTGAAAAGAAGGACCCTGCCCTGTGGGTAAAATTACCAATGTACCTTCTGTGTCCCCAGAATAAATTGATCGATGCCTCCTAAGAGTTTCAAAATCTTGAGAAATGCATGCAGAATAAGAGACAAAGTCAATTGGTTTTAAAAATGTGGGCATAAATTCTTTGATGTTCCATCGAGGTAGGGCTGTATCTGTTCTGCTTTGATCTGGATAGGGTTGCAGCTGCTTTGACCAGTAAAGTATGGTGGAAGTAGGGCTATGTGATTTTCAAGGCTGGGTTACAGAAGAGCATGCAGCTTTCTCCTCCCCAAGATTGTTCACTAGAACACTCACTCCAATGGCCATGCAACACCGTGTAAGAAATCCAATGACCCTGAGATGTCCTGGAGTGAGGAAACCAGCCCCACGGAGAGTCCGCATGGAGATGCTCTGGCCAGCAATCTCGGCTCAGCCAGCCTTCAGCTTATAGGTTCAAGACGCTATGTGCAGAAGCTTCCATAGGTACCAGCACCCAAACATTCGCATCACTCAGGCTGCTTGAGTCCTCCAGGTGGAGACTCCAGGTGTCACGGAGCAAAGATAAACCATCCCCTGTTGTGTCTTGCCCAAATTCCTGATCATCAAACCTATAAATATAACAAAATGGTTACTGTCTTATGCCACTACGTTGGTTGGTTTGTTATGCAGCATTAGATAGCTGGAACAATCATCAAACATTTACTGAGAAAGGCTTGTGTGATAAGCCTTTGGGCTTCATATTAAAATTTGCATTTTAGGAGCTTTAGACTATGAGGAAGACCAGATAAATATAATAGATGCATAACTCATGAAAATATGAAAATAATTCGTACAACTCAGGCTGGCTTGTGTAAGATTGGCCGGTTCTCTTCAAAGAGCTCTTCTAGAGGATGACACCACAACTTGGAACAGCTCATTCTTGAAAAAGTAGCATCCAGGGGTTTGAAGGACCAGAGATGTATTTTCCAGGGAGATGTTTACTTTTGCTTTTACTTCCCAGTAGGATCTGACTCAGTCTTATTATTCCTCCCTCCTTGTACATAACCTTTGAGCCAAAGATCAAACTCTCACCCCATTTCCCCTGGCACCAATGAAGAAAAGAACAAGGGGAAAACTTGGATCTGAAGAAGTCCAGGGAGACCCTATGTAACTAGTAAACTTGCCATTTGCATTTATTTATTTTATATATGGTTTCGAATTCTTTGAGATCCTCAAGGACTTGGGTTTGGCAGACTCCAGCACAAGAGTAATTCTATGTGGCCCAGCATTTAGTTGGCTTTCTCTCTCGCTCTCTGCTTTGCTCCAGTCCCAAGACTTGCTTTGTGTTGTAGACAAACACAAGTGGACATTTGGGAATTTGGATCTGTATGGAGGCCAGGAATTAGGTGAAAGTTAAAATGGACAAAAAGTCAAGATATTAATCTCGATGGCAGGCATATAAGCTCACTAAAAGAAGAAAGCACTTTACATATGAAACTGCTCCATAGCCTGAAAGGTCCAATATCTGAAGATTAAATTAAATCAAAGCATAATTGCTTCTTAAAATAATACTGGGAAAGATATCAGGATTGCTTGTTTTATTATAGATATTATGTTATATTTGGCACAAATCATGTAACCAGAAGAGTTTCTGGTGTCTCTGTGATCTTCTTCTTTCCAAACCATTCTTTACACCATCATTATTTTAATCCTCCAAAAAGTTTATTTCCATGCTAAAATGCTAGAAAATGTTTTTTCCAACCATCCCATTTGGGATTTGAGAAACTGAAAACTAGAAAGATGATTTAGCCAAGGCATATAGCTGCTTCATGAACTGGAATCCAGATCATCTAATTTCCAAGTAAAACTATGTACGTTTTGAAGATACAGACGTTGAGGGGTATTAGAGGAGAGTGGAAGAGAGATGGAGAGAGGAAACAGGAGCCAACCCAGGGTAAAAGAAAACAAATCACACAAACTGTGAATATTGTTCATTGAAAGTGTGGATATAGGTGATTAAAGCAGAACTGCAATTACACTCGTAACTTTCTGTTTTCAATAATCATAATAAAAAAATTCATGAATGAAACGACCCACATTAAGCATCCTACATGTGCACTTGTAACAAACCCCACGCGTATCATTTTTTAAAATTTTAATGTGATCAAATGAGCTTGCTTCTTGCAGAATAATTTATGTCATCTACGCAGGATTGATAAAAATATCCTCACAGAGGACAATATATAAAACAGTTTATATATTTGATTTTGTAGCACTCATAGCAGAGAAACCAGTCTCACAGAAGCACATTGATAGGAATAGAAGAAAAGATTTTAAAACAACTCCAGCAAGCTTAAGATACTTATTTTTTAAACTTTACCCAAAAGGGAGCAAGTAGGGTTATAATTTCAACGTCTTCATCAATTGCAGAGGCACCATATTTGAGCCTAAATTACCTTGGGTCTGCAATGGTTGTCCTTAAATTGCAACACCCGATACCAAAATCCATGCTTCAGATATGGGCTATTAAAAGTAGAATATAAAATCAGTATCTTGGAGAGGTATCTGCACCCCATGTTCGTTGCAGCATTATTTATAATACCAAGATATGGAAACAATGTAGGTTTCTGTTGATGGATGGATGGATGAAGACAATGTTGTATACACACACATGCACACACACACTGGAATATTATTTAGCCTTAAAGAAGAAGGAAATTCTGCCATTTGAGACAACACGGAGGAACCTAGAGGACATTATGCCAAGTGAAATAAGCCAGGCACAGAAAGACAGATACTGCATGATCTCACTTATATGTGGAATCTAAAAAGGTCAAACTCCAGTCAAACAAGCAGAGAGTAAAATGGCGGTTGCCGGGGCCTGGGAGATGGGAGAAACTGGGAGATACTGGTGAAAGAGAACAAAGGTTCAGTTATGGGGGATGAATACATTCTGGAGACCTAATGTGACTATAGTTAATAAGAATGTGTTGTAGACTTGAAATTTACTGAGAGAGTTGATCTTAAATGTTCTCACCACATACGCACAAAAATCATAACTATGAGAGGTGAAGAATATGTCAATTAGATAATTTGCAGTAATCATATCACAACGTATATGTATACCAAAACATCACATTGTACCTTAAATATATACAATGTTTACCTTCAATAAAGCTGGAAAAAAAGAGTAGGAACTAAAACTGCAAAACCCTTCCTTAGCAACCAGACCTCCCCTTCCCCGCTGAGTCCAACAGAATGAGAGCGCAGAGTCAGAAATGAAGTCGAGTTACCAAAGACGTGCAAAGTTCTATTCTTTCGTGCTGCAGTTTGTGAGATCGTACCCATTAAATATTTCATTGATTAAAAAAGCGACTCTTAATGGTGACCTTAGAAATATATAAAACCTACCAAAGACAACTGTTTTATTTAATCCGTGAACACAACCCCTCTGAAATGTAGCATCTTCAAAGACAATCGGTTTTGATAAAATGCCTGTCTTTAACTGACCCTTTTTCTTGCATATTTAATGTGAAGAAGGAACATGTTCCTGGGAAAGATCTATTTTACAAGGCGTTAGGTTGGGTCCACGGCCAAGTGCAACACGGTAAGATACAGCAGGGCCGTGCCGGTGGGAGGGAGCCTGCAGCTCGGACCCCGAGGTCTGTTTAAACCTAAATGAAGCCCCAGTGCCAAGTGTCACAAAAAAGAGGGAAACAACATACTGTTTTTCCATTATCCCTTTTGGTTACAACTGAATTCACTTAGCAAACAATGGAAAAGTATTATAAATTGCCCCTTTTAATAGCTGACATTGCTATTTTGATCTTTTTCCGTACAATAGCAGAGGCACTAGTGCCAACAATGAATTTCATTCTGTCCAGCAACATTTTCTTGAAGGAGTCTCAAGTTTAATAAAGTGGAGAAACATTTCTTGCAATTGACATAAAGCTTTGAGTCTGTAAGTAATCAAATCTGGAAGAAAATACCTCTAATATTTAGCCCAGTGTTGCTGTTTTTCCCCAAGGTGGTTGATTAACAAACACACAAGACTAGCAATAAAATTCAATGACGTTTCTACCAACAAGAGAAAAATTATTGCTGAATCTGCTGTAATAAATAACGACTATAGGGCAAATAATGATGCTATGAGATTAGAAGAGAAAAAACCCTATTATTAATGGCATTTGCATGTTCGAGTGAATTACTGGAATGCTGGAGGACATCTACTAACCTCAGCATCTGTTTTGTTATCCACCAGAAACCTGAGCGGATACCTTGGCTAACCTCTTCCTTGCTCCACCAAGATAAACATGCCAAAAAGGGATTCAGTTTGGCCAAGAATGAAGCATTCTTTACTGCATCGAGTATCTTTTTTCTCTGTCATAAGGGAGCATTCAACTGGTTTTCCAAAGGCACACGTGCAAAATAGAATTTTCTCTGCCTAGTTGGGGTGGCTCTTCTTTCTTTTGGGGGTGGGGATGGTGGGTCCCGCCTCAGTGCACTTTGATAAGGGCAGCATCTCTCTCCAATGGGACTCGCATGACTTATAACCCTGGAGAGAAGCTTACACTCCATCTAACTGGGTGGTCAACATTTGGACTCAATTTTGAAATTCATTTTCTTTTACTGTCTTTGTAAACCTAACAGGATAAACAAGTGTAGTTAATTTGGATGTCTCTGGGCGATTTTCATCCATAGGTACCTTGAAGCTTCAATTAAAAAACAATTAGACCAGAAGACTCTATTTTGCTGTCAGAAAATTGCTCCCTTAAAGGGGGTGTGTGTGTAGGTATGTGTGAGCCCAATAACGAAACAGCGAGTCATTAGATCGTAAGTGCCTTGAGGGCATTATTTTATTTAAGCAAAATGTTTAAGTAGTCATTTTTATTCATACTTTTAATCAGCAAATAGCAATCAGTTGCTAAATGAATGAAGGAATAAATGGACAAACGGATGAAAAAACTGTCAGCTTTGCAGCCTTGCTGTATCTCTCCAACATTATACGCTCTTTTTTTTCATGCCCTGAGAAAATATAACAATCTACGAAAACCCCTTATAGCCCACAGATCTCATATTATACTTGGGAGTGAACGAACAGCAATAAATGTCATTAGTATCAAGGAAAAAAAAAATTTATTAATGTAAAGCACATGTAGCTTCCAGGTAATTACTGATTGACTTGAGTACCTTCTGGATTTACATACACTATGGGTATTCTAATAATATCAGTTAACATTAAGCCTTTGCTTTAGATGAAGAAAGGTTCAAAGAAGTTTAATTACACAGTGGTCTTCCTTCATCCACAGGTGATACATCTCAACACTCCCAGTGGGTACGGGAAACCCCGGATAGTACTGAACCCGACATACACCATGTTTTTCCCTATACATACACACCTATGATAAAGTTTAATTTATAAATTAAACTTTAAATTAGGCACAGTAAGAGATTAATAATAACTAATAATAATCGATAATTATAACAGTATACAGTCATAAAAGTTTTGTGAATGTGGCCTCTCTTTCACTCTCTCTCTCTCTCTCTCAAAATACCTTATTGTGCTGTGCCATGGGTAACTGGAACCTTGGAAAGTGAAATTGCAGGTAAGGGGACTACTGATCTTCTTATTCAATCCTTGCAACAACCCTATAATGTTGGTGTCATCCCCACTTTGTATCTGAGGAACTGAGGTCCAGAGAGGTTAAGTAACTTCCCTAGGGTTGCACAGCTATTCAGTGGGGAAGCTGAGTTCTCGGTGCCTGCAGTCTGATTCTAGCACATGTGCTCTTAATCTTGCCACACTCGCTCCCATCTCTGCAGCACCTAGGCCCCGTCCATACACGGTAAAGAAGCTGGCCTACCACAAAGCGCTCTATTTGCGTAGAGCAAACTGTCTTCTTTACCCACGGTCATAGTAACCTCCAAAAGGAAACAAGAGGTTTGTTTGGGCTATACTGACCAGCAAACAAGCCAGAGCTTCAGGATACAACATTAGTGTAAGAATTCTATTTATGCAACATTATGTGTGTGTGTGTGTGTGTGTGTGTGTGTGTGCATGCACGTACATGCATAGACTAATACAAAAAAGAATAGTTACCAAAATATGAATGCTAACTCTCTCAGACTGATGAGATTTCAAGTGAATTTGAGCTTTTCACTTATATTTTCCTATGTTGCTTGAATTTTTGTGAAGAGTAAAATACAATTTATATAATTGGAAAAAATACATTAAATTATCTTTTTGTACAAATTTGTGGGGTGCAAGTATAATTTCGTTACACTATACTGTGTAGTGGCGAAGTCAGGATTTTTAGTGTATCCATCACTGGAACAACAAACATTGTACCCATTAAGTAATTTCTCATAATCCACCTCCTCAGCCCCTCAGCCTTCTGAGTCTCTAGTGTCTATCGTTCCATACTCTATGCCCATGTACACGTTATTTAGCTCTCACATATAAATGGGAACACATAATATTTCTCTTTTTCTGAGTTGTTTTATTTAAAATAATGGCCTCCAGTTCCATCCATGTTGCTGCAAAAGACATGACTTCGTTCTCTTTTATATGGCTGAATAATATTCCACTATGTATATATTTTCTTTATCCAATACATTTTCATTATACAACGCTCCATTGATGGACACTGAGGTGGATTCCATATCCTTGCTATTGTGAATAGTGCTGCAATAAACATAAGGTATCTTTTGGATATAATGATTTCTTTTCTTTTGAATAGATACCCAGTAATGGGATTGCTAGGTGGAATGGTAGTTACATTTTTAATTCTTTGAGAAATCTCCAATATCCATTACTTTTTTCATCTTTTCGATAAAATAGCCATTCTGACTGGTGTAACATAATATCTCATCGTGGTTTTAATTTGCATTTATGATTAGTGATATTGAGCTTTTTTTTTCATATGCTTGTCCATTTGTGTGTCTCCTTTTTAAAAATGTCTATTCATGTCCTTTACCCGCTTTTTAATGGGATTATTTGGGGGTTTTTTGGTTGAGTTGTTTGAGTTCCCTATGAATTCTGGACAGTAATCTCCTGTTGGATGCATAGTTTGCAAGTGTTTTCGCCCATGCTGCATGGTGTCTGTTCACTCTGTTGGTTTTCTAAAATTTTGCTGTGCAGAAGCTTTTTAATTTAATTAAGTCCCATTTGTCTATTTTTGTTTTTGTTGCCTGTGTTTTTGAGGTCTTAGTCATGAAATCCTTGCCTAGACCAATGTCCAGAACAGTTTTCCCTAGGTTTTCTCCTAGTATTTTTATAATTTGAGGGCTTACATTTAAGCCTTTAATCCATCTAAAGTTGATTTTTGTATATGGTGAAAGACAGGGGTCCAGTTTCATTCTTCTGTAACTCAACTTTCCCAGCACTATTTATTGAAAAGGGTGTCTTTAAATTACTTTTATTGTGAATTAAAGAGTGCTGGCCCTGGGGTCAGCTTGGGTTTGAATCACTTTGTATCTGGACTTGTGTAAGTGTCTTATCCTCCCTACCTTGGGCTTCCTCATCTGCAAGTTGGCGTTAATGAAAATACCTGCTCTTGGCCGGGCGCGGTGGCTCATGCCTGTAATCCTAGCACTCTGGGAGGCCGAGGCGGGCGGATCATTCTGAGCTCAGGAGTTCGAGACCAGCCTGAGCAAGAGCGAGACCCCATATCTACCAAAAATAGAAAGAAATTAATTGGACAGCTAAAAAATATATAGAGAAAAAATTAGCTGGGCATGGTGGCGCATGCCTGTAGTCCCAGCTACTCGGGAGGCTGAGACAGGAGGATTGCTCGAGCCCAGGAGTTTGAGGTTGCTGTGAGCTAGGCTGATGCCACGGCACTCGCCCCAGGCAAGAGAGTGAGACTCTGTCTCAAAAAAAAAAAAAAAAGAAAGAAAATACCTGCTCTTGTAGTGGAGGGAGTGAGATGAGACGACAGGGTCCTATTCACAGGGCATGACACAGTCGAGGAATGTGACCATTACTATCGCCAGGCCTGAAGGGGAATGACAGAGGAAGACACACTCCGCCTTCATGGAGCTCACAAATACGGCTTCTGGAGAAGCAAACGAAATTTGCACCTTGAAGACCTGCCATTGGCTCTCATTTCTAACAAGGAACCACGTGGCCACAATTCAAGCAGTTAGTGTTCCAACTGCATTTGGATTGTCAAATCCTCTTTTCTGTTTTTTATCAGAAGTTCAGAACAGGCCCAGGCAGCAGCACTCGAAATGGCTCTGACCTTGGCATTCCTTGCGTGGGAATCAGTGAGTGAACAACATACAGGAATGTTTAGTCCATTTATCTCCTTTTATCTGGCCAAAGAGGAGGCATTTCACATAAGACAGGTACAGTAGTTCTTTTCTTTAATGCTGTCTCTATGCATATTGGCTTTTGAAAAAAACAGTGATTGACAGTGAAACCCATCCACAAAACAGAGAATGGAAAACACTGCTGCTTGTCGGTGGAGAACAGTGAGGGACAAGGTCATGGCAGCTCGGAAAAGAAGAACACAGGAGCCAGGGGTCTGAGGAATAATGATAACGATGACCACACCTTGTCCCCTTTCCTGGCTGCAGAAGAGCTTTGCTATATTTGGAGGAATTCCCAGCCTTACGTGGCCGGATTCAATAAGAACCTGTATGCCTGGGTTTCCCAGCCGGGGCAAGGCACGTGACAGGGGCTGCTGTAACCAGACTCACTCAGGTGAGACTTCTACCAAGGAGAGCCTCCTCCCTGGGGGACCAGTTTAACTAGTGAGGGCAGCAATGGAGGTATGTCACTTCCAGAGGTGCCAGAGGGTCACAATATCAAGTTCCCGGCCAGGCAGTGGTACTGATAGGGCAGCGGCCCCAGTGGCTTTTCCAGCATCGGGCAGGGCAGCAGGAGCCCTTTTCTTATCAAACCATTCTAGGCTTGAATTTGTGCATTGTTCCTGGAAGCTTAGCCTAGAGTCACCCAATATCCTGCTACTAAACTCCTTTCCTGCTTAGTTAGCAGTGAGCTTCCTGTATATAAATAAGAACCCTAAAAGATACAAATGCCTAACATTAGAGAATATTTTTCAGCCTTACCAGGAGCCTAAGAAGCACGGCTGGGCACAGTTGTTGCTGACCAGTCCTGCACTTTGAGACTCTGAGCACAAGCTTCTCTTTGCCCACTTGTTTATCACCACCCAGGACAGCATTCTGCTATGCGGCACTCTCTGGGTCTCCAAAGCCCTCATTGTTCTTAACATACAAGTTTTTCCCCCATATCAGTGGCTCTCAAACTCTGCTACATATTACAATCACCTGAGGAGCTTTTAACGGTCCCTCCTGCCTATATCGTACTAATTAAACCAGAGTCGCTGGGATGGGCTCCAGGCATCATTAATGTTTAAGCTCCCCAGGTGATTCCAATATGCAGCCAAGTCTCAGCTCCAGTGGTTAATCAGAGGTTCTCAAAGGGTTCAGTCCCCAGATCAGCATCACCTGGGAGCTCGTTAGAAATGCAAATGTAAGGCCCCACCCCAGACCCACCCAATCAGAAACTCCAGGGCGTGCTCACTACCCCACAAGCAGCAATGTGGGTTGTCCTAAGCCCTCCCAGCTGATCCTCATCCGTGCTCAAGTTTGAGAATCACTGGTTGAAATCACTCTCAGCTGGTAATTTAGGCATTTTTAGATTTACTCTTTCCAGTCACTGCTTAAGAAAATTTTTATTCTTGCAATTACTATGTCATGATGCAAATTTCTTCAGAGAGAGAATTTTCTCCATGTTCCAAGGTGAATACAGACTCCAAACCAACTTTATCCCTCAGTGGAGTGAGAATAATCATTTCGAGCCTGTAGTAACAAGTGCTATCAGTAAATGGGGTTATGGTTGTAAACTTTATTATTGGTATTATCATCGTCATGGCAGTGGCTTACCTGCTTATTCAGCCAAAGACAATCACACACTCGAGGCTTATAAGCAGAGAGAAAGAAGAAAAAAGAAAAAAAAGCAACAATTTGACCAGCAGGAGGCAGCAAGAGACAAAGAATAAGATGCTCGGCTCCGCTTCCCCAGCCCCCAACTTTGAAATCGGATTGCAACGGTTTAAACTGGGAAGAGGGCGGTGGAGGGGCCAGGGATGGAATCCAAACCGCAGAATCCAAATTCACAATGTTAAGTGGATGCAGAACTTGCTGGAACAAGATTTACCGAGGACAATAGCCAGACTGCCATTTTTTTTGGACCTCTGTGGAAGAAGGCCGCCCAGTGGATTTTTGCAGAGAATCTGGCTCACTTCGGTGACGTCCGCTAACTCAGTGACACGCATGCTAGCTGGGAAATAGTCCACAGATAAGATGAAAGAACGTGGTTCTTTCTGAACAAAACCCCACAACCTGTATTCATGCTCCTGCGAGTCGGAAAGGCTGGCGCCAGGGGCCGGAGTGCCCGGGCAGCTGGGGTCTGGGCAGGTGAGGGCTCACCTGGCCAGGTGAGCAGTGTGGGACGCTGCAAAGTGGGGTGGGCGGGCCTGTGGTCCCGGATTGACGCTGTCACTTCCCCACCAATCCTTCAGGTGTGTAAACACGTGAACCCTGGTGCCAGGAACCGCGGACCTGAGGGAAGACAGTAGGGGACGGGAGAGGAAGCGACGGCGGTGGGAGGGTCCTAGACGGACATGTGGGATTGAAAGTCCCCACCGCGGTGGCGCATTGCACACTTAGCTCGTGTCCATGTCGCGGACGCTGCGTTAGTTTCCCAGCGCTGCCAGCACAGAGCGCCCCCCACTGGCGGCGTATAACCACGGAAATCTACCCTCTCGCAGTTCTGGAGGCCAGAAGTCCAAGGCTAGGGTGGCGACAGGGCCCTGTTCCCTCCGAGGGCTCTGGGGAAGATTCCTTCCGCTTCTCCTTCTGGAGTCTGGTGGCTCCGGGCAGTGCTCGGAGTCGTGGGCGCATCACTCCAGTGGCTGCCTCCCCTGACCTGGCTTCTTCCCTGCGTGTGTCTGTCCGAGTCTCCCTCCCCTGTTGCTTATAAACACACCATCTCAATCCATCTTAATCCGGTATCATCCTAACTACTTACATCTGTAAAGACCCTATTTCCAAGTAAAGTCACATTCTGAGGTTCTGAATGGATGTGAATTTTGGGGGGACACTATTCAACCCAGAACGGACCCCGAACAGTAGCCACGTGGTGGCAATAAAGTAGACAGTGCTGCACTCGAATCCTGGCTGGGCCTCCTCCTGCCACTTACTCTCCCTGAACCTTGGCTTTCTCATCTGTGAAATGGGAGCAGCCATCCCTGATGGGATTGGAGGATGGACCAGAGATGCTGGTCCAGAGATGGACCACATGCTTCGTGCGGTTGATGCGCAACGGTGGTCCGGCGGAAAAG